>JAUMHO010063243.1:0-21254 GCA_032360965.1 Ulva armoricana
TGTCGTGTGCTTGGGTTGGCTTGTGATTTACCCCTTGGCGCTGCCGGGATTTTGTGTTGATCTCCGTGTAACACCACAACATCGCAGGTCAGGGCACCGCAGCCTATCCATGCAAGACATCAGCCGCAGAAAAAAGCAGCGAACTAGAGGAGGATATCGATGAATGCCTTTGCACAAAACGCCAGCCTACCGAGACCAGCCCTCGCAGCCCCAGAACCCCCGGCCACAGACGCAATTGCCGGAACTCCCCAGCCCAGCACACCACGCGCACCGCCCGCAGACGCACTCACCGGACCAAGCACGGCCCCGTAGCCAAGCACACCATACGCACCGCAACCTGGCCTTGATCCCCAGGTACCACAGCGCCCCCAGCCCCAGGCACCCCCAACATCGTCCAAGACAGGCGCTGCAGACGATCCGAGATATTGCCAAAGAAGCATGGAAAGAGTTTGGAGACGGCCTGGTAAAGCTCATCACAGCAATGCTCGTCTCCCCAGACAAGCAAGCAGCGATGATAGCCATGTTCTGGTACGTGCCCCCAGTCCTCACCGACTGCAGCCCCAACGGCCTGGTACGCCGCATCACCGCCCGCGTACAAGCAGTATGCGCCGAACAAGACCCCATCCTCTACGAAGAGCGCTGCAAAGCCGCCCTCCCCTGCCACCGCCGACAGCAGTAAGCCCAAAACACCGCAAAACAACGTACATCAGCCCGCATGCACTTAAGACCGACCATGAACAACCTGTCCCGTGCAGCAGGTTGCCTCGATCCAGGCGTCTGCTGTGATACAGCTCAGTTCTGAATGCATGACATGCAGGCTGACTCAGTAGTAGGTCCGTGGTGCACACATGTTAGGCTATGGCCATGCATGGGGTGCATCCAGGGGTCGCCGACAGGGACGCTGAGGAGATCCGCAGAGATCTCGTGAGTGATCTGTACTGGCATGATTACCCAATATGTGTAGTGATATAAACGGCAGTCAATATGCTGTAACTACTTTTTCATGACTAAGACAGCATTCAGCCATCCGTCTAACACCTGTACATGGTAGAAGTATACCGACCGACCCATGTTTTATGACCGTACAGTCTTCCCTTCCTTCACGGAATAATCACATTCTAATCAGGCTTATAGGCCACGGTCCTGGTTTACAATAAGGTATCGGTGATGTACATTAGAATGGATATTTTTCGTGTTAGGACAAGTCCATAGAAATGTCTATTGTCTGTACTGTGTGCTTTAACGACGCGATCGTACCGCCTTCTGTGCGCACAACGGTAGGCCGATGCACTAGACCGCTTGATAAAGGTCATGTACCTTTAGCTTGTTACATGCCATGGCATACGGTTGCATCGAGGCTTCCATGTGATCCCTGCCCAGCAGCAAGGCTATGGCCACTGTTGCAAGATGTATGACCGCAATGCAAACCCAGATGCTCATCAGAACTCTGCTAATCACAAGGTGACGCTCCAGGCGGTAATCCGCCTACACCTTTGACGAGGAGCCAAGTTGCGGCTGCGAACGCAATGACGAACGCAGCCACAGGCGCTGATATGCTAGTGCAATCGGCACCAAACGTCATAGATGTCGATTCATTGGTGACTGCAATGGCGCGGGCAAATGCTGATGGCGCAAGTAGCCTAGAGAAGGGCATTCAGCATACTACAATACCAAGCACTTCGATAGCTTTAAGCGCAAGGTTGACATATGGGCAGCATCACCCAATATATATTGCACATCTGTTAGAGCGTCCACCGTACCCGTCTGATATGGTGAAGCATGATACAGCTTGGCGTACTATCCTGTTAGCCTGCCTAGTCATGATCAGCAGTACGTGCTAGGCACAACGTTTATGCAGGAAGCTTGGGAAATGTTGCCAGTCAAGCTTAAGTATATGCCATCCATTGACGCAGAAATGCTTGAACTGTTCCAACGCTTTGACAAGTTGAGCCAGTATGGCAAAACCATTGTTATACTAGAATGGAAAGATATATAAACGCAGGGGCTTACGAGGTGATGGGCTTAGTGAGCGAGGGAGGAAATTACAAGGATTGTAATCAGACAGTGGAAGATTGCTTGTAGAAGCGCCCCAACCGACTGGAAATCAGATTGTCGGCTACAGCAAAACGCATGGTATTTATTGCGCCCAGGCCCGTCCCTGTGGTTGCTGTCCTCGCTACTGGCTAGCGTTGTGGAACGGAAATGTGGAATTTGCAGTGTCGCACTTGCTCGCTGCAAATGCTATGAATGTGGGCAAAATGTTGGAGTAGGAACCACGTGGCATTGAGGAACGGTGACGGGCTGTTACACCTGCAACCCGGCAGCTACAACAACGCTGGCTGCTCCCGGCGGCTTGGTGTGCTAACTCTGGGATGTTGAGTTGTGTGAGGTGCGCTGGTGTTCATACCCCTGTATGCATGAGTATACTTGACAAATACACTGGAGTTGTGTTGTAACATGGCACTTCAACAGAATCTAGGCAGGTTTTGATTGTCCACAAGGTTGGCATGCATGGTGAATACGTTGGTGATTTGGAACACTTGGGTATAATCTGAACAACACGCGGTTTCCCCGGAACCGCCCATACAACAATTGAGTCGCCCCGCGTTGCTGCATCCCGGAAGAGAGCTGCTGCCTTAAGTGATGAGTCAACACTGAACCAAGCCATGAAGTGCATTCATAGAGAACGCTGGTTAGAGGCAATGCTAGAGGAGTTGTCTTCACTAAGTGAGCATGGTGTATTTGCACTCTGTGAGCTGCCTGCGGGAGCTGTGCTAGTCACAGGAAAATGGGTCCTGAAGATTAAGCGAGGCGCTCAGGGTGAGATTGAACGTTTCAAAGCGAGGTATGTTGCGAGGGGGTTTACTCAAATTTATGGTATAGACTTCTTTGAGACGTGGGCACGTGTGGGAGGCTATGCGACACCGAGGTGATTGCTGGCGATATGCGTGAAAGAAGGACTAGAGACTAGACATGTTGACATTAAGTGTGCTTTTCTCAATGGTAAGCTGGAAGAAGATGTTTTGTAGAAAAACCTGCTATCATGGGTGACGGGACAGGCCGTGTATGGAGGTTAAAGAAATCACTGTATGGTCTGAAGCAAGCTGCTCGCGAGTGGCACAAAGCTCTGGCTGAACTGTTGCATGACCTTGACTTTGTATGATCTGCCTGTGATCCTGCGCTGTATGTATGCAAACATGGTAGGTGTCTTGTCATCCTGTGGGTTGACGACTTACTCATATTCACAACAAACAATCTGATGGAGCCACTAGTTAAGAAAATTCTGCACAAGTTCAAGGTCGTAGCATAGGAGAACTTGCCTTTGTTCTCGGAATGGAAGTAGTCCATGATCGAAAGAATCATACTATAACCATAACCCATAGAAGAGTGATCAGTGATCTGCTCAACAGACATAACATGCTAGGATGTAGACACACACCCACACCAATGGTGCCAAAGCAAAAACTATTTAGTTTGAAGGAAGACCCTACTCAAGTTAAAGCAACTCTCTCAGAGCATAAGACTTTCATGCAAGCTGTAGGAGGAATCCAGTACATAGCTGTAGTGACGCGGCCAGATATGGCATTTGCAGCTCATTCCCTGGCAACGCATATGGCTAGGAGTGCCAAGGGGCATTGGTTAGCTGCACAGCATGTTATGAGATACTTGCAGAAGACAATGAATTTTGGCTTACAATTTAAGGGCTCTAGGAGAGTAGTGTGGTGGAAGCGTATAATGATGCTGATTTTGCTAACGCTAGCTATAGAAGTCTGAAGAGTGTGTCTGGTACCTTAGTGAGGATGTATGGGAAGTACGTGATTTGGAGATCTAAACGACAGGAGATCATTGCCAGGGATACAACTGAGGCTGAGCTCATTGCGATGAGTGCGACAGCAAATGAACTTATGTGGGTCAAGTAGTTGTGTACTGACTTGAGTATCTCTGCGCAGAAACCAATACTGTGGGGTGATAATAAGAGCGCCAACCTACTGGCTGCTATTCCTATTTCCAGTGATCCGTCTAATCACATTCGTGTGCGGCACCTGAGGGTGAGAGAGGCTGTAGAAATGGATTAAATGAGTGTAGAATAGGTAAGCACAAAGGAGATGTTGGCTGATGGATTGACAAAGGTGTTGGCAGGTCCTGCGCTGTCTAACACGAGGGACAAGCTAAATCTAGCTGACATTGGTCCAGCACCAAAGCTGCCTGCACCTCGTGGGGGAGTGTCGTAATAGGGCGACAGTGCCGGGCGTGTATCCATGGCCGCGGCGCTGTGCATCACTAGCACATGCATGGAGGATCACTGCAGATCCGCGTAGGCCATTACGCTTGATTGAGTGATCATCCTTGATTGTTCGTATCTATGGCATTAGGCCAAGGCGTTATAAGCTATGAGCCTCCAACTGTAATTACTCTTTCGTCAAGCAAGTCTCACATGTCATCTGTCTGACTGCGCAATACCTTGTCTCCTACCCTAAGCAAGGTATGCGCTGTCTCCCTGGGGGTTTGTGATCTGTTCCAGATACCTGCAGGTTGAACCTTCCTATGAGTTACAACATGGGGAGCATCCTGTACATAGCTGTAGTGACGCGACCGGACTCGGCATTTGCGGCCCATGCCTTGGCCAGGCATATGGCAGGCAGAGCGAAGCGACATTGGTTGGTTGTTCAGCATGTTATGAGATACCGACAAGGGACCATAGATGTCTCCTTGACATTCAACGGCTCAGGTAAAAAGAACAGTGTCGTTGAAGTGTAATATGATGCTGATTAAATATTTCGCAAATGGTTTGAGTCTGAAGAGTGTTTCTTGTCTGGTGTTGAGGATGAATGGAAATAACGTGTTATGGAGGTCGAACATACAAGACGTCATGGCTGGGGATACGAATAACGCTGAGTTATCTGCTATGAGCAGTTTGGCAAATGAACTTATGTGTGCAAGCAGTTATGCACTGACTTAGGTGTCACAACAGTGTAGCCTACACTCTTGGGGGACAATAAGAGCACTAATTTGTTGCCTGCTAACCCGATTTCAAGCGATAGATCTAAACATATCCTTGTGAGGCACTTGATGGTGAGAGAATTCGTAGAACTTGGCGAAATGGTTGTGAAGTGGATTGGGACCAAGGACATGCTAGCCTATGGGTTCACCATGGTGTTGCCGGGTCCAGCAATGTATGAGTTAAGGGATAATCTTCAACTTATCTTCCTCGTGCACTACCTTCCTACCACTCAACATTTCCCCTTCGACGGCTGCGTCTATACTCACACGTGTGGAGTCTGACTGCCTATTCTGCACACTAACCGCCACCGTCCGTCACACCTCTGCACAAAAGCACAAGAGGGGAATACACTATGCACGGCTTTCACTGACTTGACTTGGAGGATTTGGCACAAGAAGCGGGTGGGAGTCCACATACGGCGATGATGCTGTAAACTAGGTTCGTGGCCAATAGGCTCGATCAAAATAGGGTATTATCTGTGAAGGCAGGAACTCTATACTTTTACCCCGTACAGATGTAAGACGTATGGTTGAATGCAGTCTTAGTCAAGAAATAGTAGTTACAGCATATTGAGACTCATATATATTACCTCACTCACGAGTCAATCATGCCCTCAGATCTCTACCGTATCCAAGCAGATCTCAACGGATCTCCTCAGCAACCCCTGGAGTGACCCGTGCATGGCCCTGGCCCTGCAGGCGTACACAGTGGAGACTGCACACAAATAGCGTACTGAGTCATCCTACGCGTCATGCATACAACACTGAGCTGGATCACAACAGATGAAGCCATGCCAGTTGTTGCATTGTCACCGTACGCTCAGTCTGATCAAATCAAACCATGGTGTTGAATTTCTTTGGGCTGCGGCAATGTAATCATGCATACATTGACAACGAGATCAGGCATCGCGCCACGTTTTGGACATACTGCGCAGTTTCAGCACACCGGAATTTGATGCCCAATCTGTGTTGAGTTGACGGAACGTGATACGCAGGGAAGATACACGTGACAGTCTGTGTTGAGCGAGGAGATTGATGCAGGTAGAGTTATAATCACACAGTGTCAGAATGCTTGCAGAATCTCCCCAACCGACTGGAAATGAATTGTATTGGGTACAGCAAAACGCATGGTATATATTGCGTCTAGGCCCGTCCTTGTGGTTGCTGTCCTCATTTTTGTCGAGTACCTGAAAGTCCAGGTCTGGCGCGATGGCCGAACAGTCTGGAAGGGCCCTGGACAAGCTGGTCATATCAACTGACAATGGATATGCAAGGCACGGTACCACAGAGGTTGTCAGGTACCAAAAAAAAGGTCTGATTGCAAAAAAATTTACCTGGCTACAAACTGTTCAGTACTGTCCTCAATCAGTGTCCAGTGGATCCAGTTCTGACCGGGAACTGCGTTTCAGAAATGGCCTCAAGGAAAATTTGGCACGGATCGAGGAGACAATGCAATGCAGCAGGTTGAGTTCATATCTGCCAGGCTCGTGCGTTTTAGTTGTACAGGTTCATCGCATTTTAATCTTGACACGCTAATTAACTATGCTGCTGCTATTTGTGATACATTTTCCTCATTTCCTCATTCACTGGTGCCAGTTATTGACGAAGTTGTGGATTGCAAGCCGCTTTAAGTGTGAATCAGTTGTCGCAATGACGATGCTGGTAGGGGTGCAGCCGCATCTGGGGGAGGCGCTTGGGGGTCCCGCTTAACTTGGTTGGCGTGGCCTGTCTATCATGACATGGTCTGGAACCATGGATTCAGTGCAAAATCAGATTTTGCTTGTATGCTTGCAGAATTGCCTGTGCGAACAAGCTCAGCAGTCAGGCCTTACACAACCCGTCCGAATTCAACCGCTGGGCGATTCATTCTGCAGCCCCAGAGTGGACAACTGACCAAATTGAGTCAGTCTGGCATCTGCTATGACACACGCAATCTCTCAGAGAAATGCACAACTTCTGAACAGCGCCTGGCCAGGTGCATCCCCAGTCAGAAAATGTCTCAAAGATTGGAGTCACCGTTCACTGGTATTGGAAGGTGTTCCACACCACCACCCTGGGTGCTGCAAAGGTCAGATGGCCGTGAGCATAGATGGCGTCTGCATGGTCCAACATCCCTGCAGCAGGATTTGGATCATTTGCAATGTGAAGTGAATGCGCAGCACTACCATTGTGTACCCTGCGGTACGATACAGATGCGAATTTGATTGCAATATCATCTTACATCACAGCATGGATAAGACAATGTACAACACGCAGGTTTGATATCTCTTGCATGTCAGACGGTGACACAGGTCGAAGCTCACAAGACCGCCTCCCGTCACATGTACATGAATGCACTTTTACCACAGTTGTACTCTAGAGATGCGGGGACAGTATTGGGTCAGGAACACTTTCTTACTGATTCGGACGGCCCCGCCAGTAAGATTTGCCAGCCTGCCATGGTTCTCAACCTGGACAACTTGCTTGACAGTTCTCCGGCCGTTTTGGAACTTGAGGTACTCAGGATGAATGATGACGAGCTGAAAGAGTTTGAAACGCTGCTTGACCGTCATTGCATGCCGTATGTGGGTGCAGGCGATGGACTGTGATTAGCACAAGGATTGTGACATCACATCTGGTGTGAACTGAAACTGGGAAGCACAGGTGGTGGTTACGGGTCACTCTGTGGGCTAGGAAGGCTTAACAACGCAGGCACAGGTGATAACGCAGACGCGTGGTCCTGATTTGGCTTGCTTTGCAGATACTTGGTACGGGGAGGCTTTCATTGAATGAATTCTTGAGGACTGTGCTACCACCAGGTTATCATAAAGAGTCTGTAACCCAGAATTCTAGGTGAAGATAAAGACTGCAGAGCATGTAGCACAGCTGCCAACACTGAATCACTGTGGCACTGCTGCCTCACATGAGTATTGTACATCAATTGTCACTGTTGAGCATGATCGTTCATATCTACCATGTTTGACTGCGGTCATAATAACCTCAAAGCGATTTTGCGAAGTGAACACTTGTGCGGAACATGACCGAGTCTTGACGGTTTCTATGGCCTGCACAGGCATGACTGCAGTGACTTAATTTCATAAGCACGCACTGGAAGTAAAACCTGTGAATTGCAATCTTGAGTGATTTATAGTTTTGCCGCCTTCCCATTAGAACCTGGAGAAAGGAATTTGCACACGATTTGCAGGGCAGTACCTTCTCTAACTCGGATACGTTGACCTTAGCAGCTTCAAGAATTTGCTGCACAGGAAGCTTTCCTTTGAAACAAACGAGGTCATCAATTCCCAATTCCTCTTCGAAGCAGTCATACACTTCGAAGTCAAGGCACGCTGAGTCTTGGAAGTCTGAGGTGGACTCCGTGACCAGGTGTTGCAAAATTGGAGCTCCCTGAGGAAGCCCAATGCGGTGAAGTGCGAATGTCGCATCCTCGAACTCGTGTGCAGTTTGCACAGGGATGTCTTGTGTGTACAATGCCTGGTCATCGCATGGGAATGTGTATCTGCAGACTTTCAAGCTATGGTGTACTGGTCTACCAACCACAATGGTGTTGTATATGGATGGCTCGCACTTGAGGTAGCGTGCCACTGGAGGAGGCTCATCACCATCTTGTTTTCCAGTGGGTAGCTGTTGGACAGACAAAATGTGCACTTTGAACTCATGGTTTATGATCCCATATGCTGCTGCAATGTCATCACAAGCCTGGACATGCTCTCGAGTGGACCGTAAAGCCGGAGCGATTGCAGCACCCCCAGCGTTGCAATCTTCATGATGCCCAGACAGGGCCTCGAGCGGCAGTGAATTGGGGAGCACATTGTTCAAGAGGGCGGCAAAGTCTTCCACTGCCGAAATGCAGATATCTGCTTTTGCTCCAGCGAATCCTTCCAGTACATTTCGGAACCAGAACACGTCATGAGCAAGCACAGCATTTCCTGATTCCATGACATGAAGGCTCAGTGGGATGGATAACAATCCTACCAATGCGCTTGAGCTGTTCGTCATTGCAAAGCTTGGGTCTGACCCATCAAGCAGCCATAACTCACACTGCATGGTCAGTGGATGCCCTAACGCCTTGATGGCCCGCAGGCTGGCAGAAGTAAAGCATACCTGCGGCAGGCCTGCTTGTGTCACCAGCATGCTTTGCGCCCATGAGAAACGATTGAAAAACAATGCAAGCTAGTCACGCAATAACAGTTTGAGGTGCACCTTACGCACCTTGCATGAGGCGGTTGTATCGAGTCCACCTGCCAGGACAGGCTGTTGGCCAGACTTCAGAAGTTGCGGTGTTTCCAGAGCGGCCACCCGCAGCCATGGGCGTGCGCCATCTGACCCTGGCATGCGCCAAGCAAGCCATACTGCTGGTTCTTTTGCAGCATGAAACAGAAGCTTCCCAGGCATTGAAAGGACGAGATCATGCAACTGAGAGATGCGCAAGTGAGCGTTCACATCTCCATGACCCTGTGTGCCTGTAGTATTCTCGTCACTTGCATGATGTGAAGCAGATGAAGCATGCAGCCTGTTTGCA
Organism: Ulva armoricana; assembly: GCA_032360965.1. NCBI lineage: Eukaryota > Viridiplantae > Chlorophyta > Ulvophyceae > Ulvales > Ulvaceae > Ulva > Ulva armoricana. Next base: position 9,521 of record JAUMHO010063243.1, read on the forward strand.
TCGACCTGATGCAGCTTAAGCTGCTGATTTGAAGCGTGAACCGCTTCCGTATGGGCAATGTCAGACTCCCTTTCTACTCCACTACCAGCTGCACCAATGCTCCCTTTCCCTGAGTCACGCTGCGCTGCTTCAGTTTCTGCTGGTGAAAAATGTGATGACGTCAAGGCTTTGAAGGTAGCCAAATCCGCCACATCCTTCACTTTTTGAAATGCCGGGCTACCAATACCTTCACCGTGTCGCTCTGCTGTGCCTTCACGCAACGATCGTGACATTTTCTGGACCGTCACGGCTAAGCCAGTGAGCAGTTGCTTCAAGTGCAAGGCTCTGCTCATCAAAAGATTGATGAACTCATCATGCGCAACACCTTCCACTTCTTTCTTCCCGGCATGATTTCTAAATACTTGCTCCTTTTGGTGGCACAAGCCAGTAGCATCAGCGGTCGGTGATTGGACATCAGATTGATTGGCAGGCCGCTGGCAAATGTTGCAATCTGTAAGAACCTCTGTTTGCACTTGAGATCTGTCAGCGTTGGCCCGCCTGTGGAAATGTCTGGACCCTGGCGTTGGCTGCCGGCAAGTGGCAAGCAAGCTGCAAATCTCATTGTACTCCGTTTCAAAAGTTTCTGTCACGCATGGATGATATCTGAGGGATTGCCGTGCTGAAGCAGGGTGATCTTGCATATTCTTCTTTCCATCGCGATATGACTGCCTACATGTTGCTGCAGAGCGACCAGAGTACTCTACCTGTGCTGGTGGCAATTCCGCAGTCTCAAGCCAGGCTTGGGTAGTCCTTTCCGGTAAGTATCTATCTTCTGATTGTGAAATCCTGCACACACTGCCGTTGGATTCCCTGGATGCCCCAGCTGTTGTCCTGGACCGAGGGTCATCTTGACTGACCAGCCCGCCTACAGATCAAGTTGAATGCCCGGATTGATTTATCTTCATGCTAACAAGGCTCACTTGGCTCGCTCATCAGACATCCACTTGCTGTGAAGAAAAACAAAGAACGATGTGTGCACAACACTGAAAAAGTGTGTCTGACAAGCAACAACAAGGATGCACACATGACAGCAGTATGGGCACCCGCGGGAGACCCGAAACAGTGGTACCCTCACAGCCGTAACAACTTCAAAACACACTACTGTACCTGTACCTGTTATGGCCTACCGATGTAACTTGCATTCTTGAATGCGTCTGCAAACCATATGCTTTGAGTACTACTCGTCAAGAGCGATGCCACTGCTCAGTATGCCATGCAGGTGCCAGCAAAAGTAGCTAACCCGAGGCTGGCTCTGTTCCATTATGATAGTCCGGAAGACATGCTTGATCTCTGCCAGTGAAGCTTGATCAGTAAGTTCAGGAAGCAACTGGTATGTCTTTGTGAGCAGAATCCGTTGCAACTGTTCATCCCAATTCAGAACCAGCTGAGCAACAATGCAAATCTGCAGAGGCAATCATGACTTAGTGGCGCCGCGCGGTCAGGGGCTATTTCGCCTGAATCCAACACCAATAATACATGGGTCGCACAATGTCAAGCAGATTCAGCTTCTCTGCCATGCTGCGTTGGCGGAACATCTTGCCAAGTTCGAGAGTGCGCTGTTGCAGGTCGAATGCGGCATTTGACAGTCTCATACAAGATTTGCCATTTCCGAGACTGGTATGCAATTGGACAGCATCACAGCCATCTTTGACTGCAGCTATCAGCTGTTGAAAGGTGAATTCTTTTCCTCCCGATCCATCCACCATGAGCCTGCACGATGAGGAGTCAGCCTATACAGGTTGATGCACTAGTACACCTTCTTCGATGAAGCATACTGCATCAAGGACATACCGCAAGTAACACAGGTGTGACCGAGACAGGTGGCATGGCAGTATTTTTGCTATCATGCGCACGGCGTCTTCGGCATCAATTTTACCGGAATTATTTCGATCTAGCTGTCTGAAGGCGCTCACGGCTTGCCATCTGCGCCTGCACAGCATAGATACATATGCAATGACAGGCACAGCTCATGCCACACGATTCCTCACCAAATCACATCAGCACCTTTGGATTGCTGCATATACCAACGGTAAGAGGTCACAGATCTGACCCTTCGGGTCGTGTCTTGCTGCTGTTGCATTTGCATCCGCCTCGATCTGGTCCAACAGGGCCTCTGGATCTGTGGCAGGACGGCTAACAGCAGTGCTTGTCGCATTCCGCAGCTCTACTGTTTGGACCTTGCAGTGAGGTATCATGCTGGTGAATTGCGCCTCCACCAAAATTTCGACTTGCCCCAAGCACTGTCCATTGCTAGTGTGCACCGGAAGGCTGACGGTCCGCGGGTCATTCGATTCCAACCCAGCCAGCGGAAGCACGCAAGACGCGAATGTTTCTTCTATGCTGTTGGATGGATTTCTTATTGAAATGTCGATCGACTGCAAGTCCTTCAGGTAGCGAATGAAAGCTGCCGGAGTGGATGCAATAGCAACATGAAGCACGCGCCCCGCGGAAAGCGGCAAGGACGCCTGGAGAGGCTCATCATTACATGAAAATGAAAGGTGGGCTTGCAAGTTGACGGGAATCAAGCGAGGCACTACCCAAGATGCACCTAGTCACTTGACCGTGAATTGCCCACGGACACATTCATCCCCGCAGGTGCAAGCGGCGTCAGGTGGCAGGCAGAATTTCGCGGAAGAGATCGCCTTTCACACGGATCAGTAACATTTGACCGGACGAGAGCGGCGTTCTGTTTGCATCATTCGCCATACGCGTCGTCAATTTTAAATCCAAGGCTTGTCTGACCTCTGCTCTGCCGCGCCTGCAGCTCCAATCGAGAACATTACGCATTCGTCCGGCTCTTTGAACTCCCACGACACCCAAAGTGGTACGTAATATTCTGTGTAGTGTCAAGCAACTTGCGGATGCCACATATGAACAGCAGGAAATAAGGCGTATGCATGTGACGACAGGACGTTCCCCGACGCACAGGCAACGCGACAAAATCGCGATCAGCCCAGAGTAAACAGCTGCACGCCTTGTAACTCCAACTTGATGCAGCCCATAACGATGCTGATGATTCGCACCAGCTCAAATTTCGAAATTTGGGCGTTTTACAGCGTCCATCGACTTCTATGTTCAAAAGCATCTGCTGGCGCCGAGGGCTGCTGATGTGAACTTGCGTAGCATGGGTCTGGAAAACATCTGATTTTCGTTTTCGACCGGTAAACCAGATCTCTACGTGACGGCAATGGAGGAACGCCATGTTGGGCTGTTGAAACGCCAGCTGCAGGTCCTAAACTATCAAGAATGCTTCGACCCTTCAAGCTATAACCTTGTGAAGAAACTGGTTGCAGATCTGATCCACACCACGGAGACTTATCAAAGCTTGAAACAGCAGAGCTCTGAACAGCTGCAAGAGATTGCCTCGTTCAGGTCTAAGGTCAGGCTGATATACTGTAGACACACTGCATCAGAGCCATGATTTTGTCCTTGATGTTTTTATTCATCTTTGTAGATCGACGCGATCAAGAAAGATTCATCGCGGGTTGTGAGAGCGAACAACACCTTACATGCACAGCTCATCCAACGGGATGAAGAGTCTGATGCACAGCAGGCAGAGCAATACCAGCGAGTGAAGGAACTCGAAAGTGAAATCGCAGAGCTGTCTTTCTGGAAACATCAAGCGTCTGCAAGAATGGAACAGGCAGAAAAGTCAAAGTGTGAGCTTAAGGAGAGATTGGCAGATCTGATGAAACTGGGTACGATCGAAAATGCTTAGCTGGGGTGTAACAGTGTGACTTCGGTAAGACAATTTCAGCTTCAATGCATGTCAAAGGTGTGTCATATGTCACCTTGAGCATATCAGAACTGCCTTGGTGCAGGTGTCTCAGGACCCCCAGTTCAAGACTGTGGCCGTTTGACAGCATCGTCGTCCATGCGTGCGGCCCTGCTTCAGATGGCATGTCTGTTGTGACGGTTTGAAGCTTGAGATTCGTTTTTGTTGTGCCTGTGCGTCTGCTTGCGTCCACATCAGCCTCAGACATGTACTGGAGATGAACACAACACTTGTCAACACATCATTTTTAGCATTCAGCCGCTCGATCTCCACATGAATCAACCCGAGTATCGCAGCATATCCAGGTCTGCTTTGTCGCCATGTCATGTCTGAAGGACAGGTGAATCATGGGAATGTGCAGATGGAGGTCACCTCATTTCAGGCCAGGATGAAATTGCAAGGGACATAGAGATTTTGCGAGCAGTTGAACAGCGGTGGGCGCCTTAGATTGGTTGCGGTGGCGAGCATTGAGAGAAATGGCCAGATATTTGCGAGCTGTAGGCTTTGTGCAGGCTGGCTCAAGTTCAGCAGGAAGTCAAAAACAAGGAAACGCAGCTATCCCAGGTTACTGGTGAAATGAAACTGCTCCAGGTAAGGCGCTTGGTTGCACTGCAATGACGCCATACTGTCACAGTACGTTCATTCATCCTTTCTCATGTCTGTGCAGCTGAGTCTGCAGCACAGAGATGGTGAGATTCAACGGCTATCTGCAAAACTGGAAACTGATCGAGAGGCTGACATGTCGACGCTTTCCTTGCGCAACGAAACAAATGAAGCCATCATTCTTTCACTCAATCAGCAGGTTGGGATTCCATCTGATGGCCTGAATTTGTATTAACATAAGGCAGATCTGGCAACAGATTGTCATGCTTTGTTTAGCTGCCCCTCAAATCGATGCGTGTGTCTTGAAATCTGCATCCCTACATGCTAGTGAGGTTCAGGTTGATGTGCTAACGAGCCAGGTTGCTGCATTGGAAGATGAGACCAAAGATGCAGAATACTTGAAATCAAATTTGCACAAGGCGCAGGCTGAAAAGCTGGAAGCCGACAAAAAACTGTTTGCAGCAATCACCGAAAACGCAAGCATTCAACAACAGGTACTCAGGCCCAATTCTTAACCATGTACCTGCCGCACCCAGGTCACACCCAAGATAGAAGCACGCCTACATATGTGAATCTTCAATCTTCCCAGAGCAGCCTGCTTCTGCTCTAGCACGTCACAGACCATATGCCAGATTCATGCCTGCAGGTGAGCCATTTGCAGCAAGAGGTCTCTCGAATTAAAGCAGATACCGCCAAAAAACCCAAGCCCGGGCTGGAAGATAGGAACGTCCTGGAGCATGTCACCAATTTGCAAAGTGCGCTTGACAAAGCCAATGCTTCGCAAGAGCAGCATAAGCACAGGACGGTTCACAGAGAGAAGCAGCGTGAAGCTTCACAGCGCCGAGAAGCTCAGCTCCGAAGCAAGGTTGATGCGTTGAAGACCAAGCTGGAGAAAGCGGAGAAGTCTGTGCTGTTCCACGAGCGCAAGGTATGGCAGTAAGCATGGTGCAAGAATCACTGCTGGGAATCGCCGATTCACTGGCCTTGATGTGTGCTACCTTGAACCTTGATATTATAACTATCTGTCTGCAGGTCGAGGAGCTGCGGAAAACGCTGGCGGCAACAAAGCAACGTGAAGAAAAAAGTAATACCAAAACCATGAATTTGCAAGCCAGCCTAACTGATATGACAGAACAGTTTGAGGACCTACGCCGGATGCTCAAGGATGAAGCAGACAAGATGAAAACATGTGACGCTGACCGGCAAGCGCAGGAAATGGAGGTAACTTGCGCTTAGAATGAGATGCTCTCTGACCCTAGAACAAACAACGTGCAGTGATATGGGCGTGCACCCAGTCTGTTCAGAATACATGTCAAAACTGAATCCATTATTTCACAGGTGCAACAATTGCGCAGCGCAGATGCTGCGGCAAGTCAGGAGCGTATATTACAGCAGTCAACACTTGATGAGCTCACAGCTGAGAAGCAGCGATTGGAGGCACAAGTGACATCCCTAAACAAGGACAGGACTTCCTTGCAAGAACAGCTTCAAGAGGTTTTCTATCGCTTGTCGACGTGCCGACGTGTTGCCTTCTCTTGCAACTGATTCAAGAAGTTACTTACGTACTAACCTTGCAGACTGTCAAGCTAAAGACCAGTGCCATTACTGGTGGAGAGCGGCTTCAGGGTGATCACGACAAACTCTTCAAGGAGGTGGATGGACTGCAGCAGCGTCTAACTGCTGCCAATGTAAAACTTGACTCCGCCATTTCAGAGCGTGATCAATTTGAAATCCAGGCGAACAAGAGTGATCGAGAGCTTAAGCTTATTCAAGAAGAGTGCATCGTTTTACAAGTGCGCATTTGGGCTTGTGTACATGATTCATGTTGTCCCCATGGATCCCGCACATTTTTTCCAATGCAGGCCGACGTGTGCCAAAGTCGTCAACAGTGGCAGGAGCACCGAGAACGCTTGTCCGCAACAGAAGGGGAGTTGGGTCACTTGTCTGGCTTGCGTAACCGGTCTGAGGCGCTTGAGGCAGAGCTCAAGTCTACTTTATCTCGTGTTGCAACTACAGATTTCGAATGCAGTCGCCTGCGGAGTGACGTAGAGCGCTGGCGCAAAGCCGCTGGGGATGATGAGGATAAGGCTCTGTCTGCTCAAGCGGCCCTGCGGGATGCAGAGCGGCGGCATGGTGATTGTCAGCAGGATCTCAGCAGGGCTCTGTCAGATTGTGACACAATGAAGGTCAAGATGAAATCATGTGACAGTTCTGTCTCTGCCTTGACAGAAGAAGTGGAGCGATCAAAGGCAGCGCTTCAACTCGGAGAACAGAGACTCCAAAATGAACGCAAGAAAGTACAGGATCTCGAGTACAAGTTGCAAAGTATGCAACATGCGATAGGGAACGATCGACAATTGCTCTTGTCAAAAGAAGAGGAGCTGACAAGGCAGAAAGTGTGCTTTGCACTGCTGTTTGGCCTGCATTGCGCCGCCTTCGTTCAACAGATGCCCATTGTGTGGGATGCCACGGCAATCAAATCCTGACTCAAATCTGTTCAGCATGTGAAGTCAAGAGTCCAACCGTAGCGATCCCATCAATCTGTGGACATGTTGACGTGCAGGCGCAGCTGGATACATGCCAGCAGACCATTCAGATGTGGCAAGGAAAACATCGAGACGCAATGGCAGAGCTTGCAGTAGCTGCAGATAGGTCTCGACAGCATGCTGTGCTGCTTGAAGGGCACAAAAAGGATCTAGAAACCACAAGGCTGCAACTAGAAGATGAAAAGAGCAAACATGCGGAGCAGCAAAACCAAGCCTCCAACACTCAAGGAGAGCTGGCTGCAGCGCAGTCGGACGTTGAGCAGTTGAAGTCGCTTGTCCTTGCCAGTAATCGTACACAAGTCGATCTAGAATCACAGCTTAGCTCCCAAGGTTGCGAATTACGAGCTGCTAGAACAAACCTGGAGGAGGCGACCGGAGGGATAAAGCAAAAGCAGGAAGAAGTGGATAAGGCATATCAGAATTTGGCACAAGCGCAATCAGTTGTGCGACAGCTTGACTTGGCGCGTGACCGTCTACAGGTTTGGCATCCCTGGATGAACATGTTCTTGGTCCGCAAGCAGATTTCTTAAGCATGTTTTTGGCGTTGTGCTCAGAGGATCCGGTGTTCAGGCACAGCTTGATGATCAAGCCGAAACAGTCGAACAGCTTGAATCTCAGAAAAATCAAATGAGATCAGACATTGATGAGCTGGATGTCAATCGCAGAAACATGGAGCAGCGGTTGGTTCAAGCTGACAGGCAGATAAGCCATCTTCAGAATGAATGCCAATGTGCTGAGCAGCGTGAATTATTGTGCAAGCAAAACCTGTTGGCGCTGCAACAAGAGTACGAAAGGCTGCAGGTCTGAGATCAATGTAATACATGAGAGTTGATATCCTTTCTGGTTGTCTGGTATTTTAAATTTTCAGCTCCACGACTGTAGGAGGAAACAGCTGCATTGTCAGAAGATCTTGCGGTGATGGTAAAGGAGAATCAAATGATCACAAGTCAGCTAGGCGACGCCACACAAAGGATGGAAGACTCCCGCAAAGCTAGCAATGCCGCACATGCATCTGCAGCAATCCTGCAGCAAACCGTAAAAGCACGGGAACTTGAGCTTCATGATATGCGGGTTGCTTACGAGGGTCTTGCAGCTGAATCTCGGCACCATGAAGCCACAATCAGCCAACTCAAGCGCCAACTCGCTGGTAGCGCAACAGAGCTCGAGGGTGCAAAGGCGGAGATTCTGCATGTCAGAGATGCAGCTCAGTCCTCGCAGCAGCAAATTCAGCAATATGTCGTTGACGTACAAGCACTGGAACGAAATTCTGATGCCCTCGCGCGGGAATTGCAAGGATCGAAGAGAGAGGCAGAAGAACTGGCACAAGACCGCAATCGAGTATTGGAGCAGATACAAATGATTCAGGTGATAGGGTCTAAGCAGTTCAATTTATTCTTATCTACTTCGCAACAAGAGGTTATGCGCTGACAAATCCAGATTCAAACCTCCAACACAAGGCTTGGCGAACAAAAAAAAAAGCTTACTCGGACTTTCACAGCACGTGTTTTTGTTGTCTCCAAGTCAAGCATATTGACTGCTCAGCTGGACTGTAGGGAATGAGATATGAGGCTGAACGGAGCCGTGATAACTTGCAACAAGAGGTTGCAAGACTCGACAGCCAGCTTCACATCTCAAATGCAAGGCTGGACGAAGCTCATTCGGAGATCAGAAAGTGCACAAGTAATAATGCTATCTTGCACAGCCGAATCAACGAATTTGAGAAGCTGACGGAGACTATGCGCGAGAAGGAGTTCAGCATGTCGCAACTGATGTTGCAGCACAGTGATGATGGTTCAGACCCAGCAAAGGTGCGGTTTCTCTACGTCAGCCAAAACTGCAAGAAGTTACGTTATACATAAAAGACTTGGCATCTGAACGCTGCAGGAAAAGTGCAAACGCTTGCAACTGCAAGTGCACAGCATGGAACAGGAGCTCCGTGCTGCAAATGAGCACATCACAAGGCTACACACAGAAGTCTCCAAATCTAATCTGCCGTTGCAGATCGCGGACGAGCCTAATGCTGATCAATGGATCAGATTACAAGTACGATCCGCTGGCCACAACATCACCTGTGCGTCACCTATGTGAGGTGCTGGCGGGCAGTGTGATAGAAGTTCAATAATTGTGCAAATGTACAGGCGTGTCAAGCGGAACTTGAGGAAGCCCAAAAAGAAGCTGCGGAAGCTTCTTGTCAGGAGCTCGCAATTGTCAGGAGGCAGCTGGAGACGGCTCGCTCCAGCACTAGTCGTGTTGCACACCCCAGCAGCAACAATGAGTCGGATCCTGACAAAGACCAGACAATACCCAACCTGCAACAAAAGGTGTGAGCCATATTGTCCACAACAGTGCACTTGTTGGGGCATAACAGTCATATGCCACTGGAACAAAGCCACAGATGGAACCAAATTACCATCAGCCTTGGGTATAAGAGTATTGCTGCCATGTGCGGGATGATTTCAGCCCTCTTCAATGCACGACTCAACCATGAACGTATGCTGCCTCGAGCGTACTTTGAAGAAACGCGCAGTGCCCTTGCATCAATGCAGTCGTATCACATGCAGGCGAATGACCTTCAGGTGGCCAATGCAGAGTTACAGAACCGCGCGAATTCTTTAAAAGGCGACAAAGAAAGACTGCTCCGCATGGTCAGCCGGTTAGAGCTTGAGAGGCACCATTTGCAATCTTTAAAAACCAAACGTCCTGCTGCGACATCAGAATCTGCTGGATCAGCTTTAAATGTGTCATTAGATGGACATTTTGATGGATGTGCAACAGGCCAAATGCTGCCTGCGTCACAAACTGAGCGGAACAATTTAGATAATTTGTACATTGGTACTTTGACAGACCTCATTGAAATGAATGATAGGTTCACTTAGGTTTAAATTTCAAGACAAACCGATACCTGTTGTGAGCGGAATGAAGTGACACAGTTGGTTGCAATAGCTAGAGCATGAAGTGAACTTGTTCAGCCTCTGAATCATAATGTTTTCATGTTGGTTCAGAGGTCACATGACCTGCATGGGCAAACATGCAATCCCACAGCTGTCTGGCCATACGTATGGGCCACGTGCCTAGCCTGTGACACGCTGTGCCGCAACTTGCACAACGTGCTTTATGCACCTACATCAGGACACTCCATCGCCACTTCATATGTTCATGGACTTATTTGGCAGCGAGTTTGAAAACAGTCACCGCTCAGCGTTTGCAGCCAAGATCTTGTGGACGTTGTGAGAGTTGTGTCCTCTCAGGAACACCTGGAGCGCTTATAATGCGTGCATGTGCAGCCTGTGAACCGACATGCCACAACTTGTCCAGATACATGGAATAGTGCCCTTGCAATCACCAATGCAGACTGTCTCAACGGCGTGCAGCACAGGAATAAAGCACGCACAACCGGGCATAGACAGGAGCTCCTGGCCAAGAGAATGATGTCGGCTACAGAGCATGAATGCCAGGCATACCTTGATCCTGTCTGTGGCAGTATACTACAGATGCACTGGCAGTGTTGAGCACACAGCCAATGTCTACCCCAACATGAATTCGGCTATTTCACTGCCCCTTCCCCGTCATCCTCTATCCTTCGTCCCTCCACGTCTCCACAGCAATCAGTCTGACAGCTGGCCCCCATGGCCTCTGCCTCCTGATCCTTTGCATGCGTAGTTTGCCTCATGTGGGGATGCTTGGGCTTCTGAGTGCATGAAGTTTCTGCGCGTCAGTATTAGGTATTCAAAACAAAAAAAACTTGCCTGTGTGTTACACGGAGATCAACTCAGAAGCCTAGCAGCGCAAGGGGTAAAATCACAGCCCAACCCAAGCAAACGACAAAACAACCAACACAACCGAACAAGCTACACAATCCAAACAGGTGTCACATCCATAACCACCCGCTGCGCCGAACACTACACACAAACAACAGTGAACCCACCAGCCAGACAACTCATGATGCCCTGAATGCAGCAGCAGCAAATCAGAAACACCCCGACACGAACAGAGCCAGCCCTGGAATCCAGCACGCCCCAGAATCGTGCATGCACACCCCGCCGGCGCCAAACAAGCACGTCATGGGCAATCACCCATGACAGCGAAGGCGGGAACGCGGCACCCCCTTGTTGTGATACAGCCCAATGCTGTATGCGTGACACGCAGGCTGACTCAGCGTGTTACTTAATCCGCGATGTGATCATATTAGGCACGGACTTTCTTTCTTCCTTGGGCATGATTTTACCTTTTGCTGGTTGTTTGTGATAACCGGTTTTTTGTGTTGACGGCTGCCATCCTCATGGCCTGCTGTCCTAGTGGGCTGCTATCCTGGTGGGCCGCCGTCCTAGTGGATTCTAGTGGATTTCAGTAGATTGCGTGATGCATACTGAGATGTCCCGCAATGCCTGTGTTGGTCACGTCTGGTCTCACGGATGGATGGACTTGCTGTCACGGTTTTATCTTGCCCATGCTTTAGGTTTTGGCTGGGTATGCTGCCCATTCCTCTGTGTTTGGCACCATTAGGGTGTGCCTCCTTCGCTTTTTGCAGCTGCCGCTCGCATGAATGTTATCGGGCCATGTCTGGCGCTCAGGATCCACGAAAAAACGTGATTACAAACCAAAGGTCAAGCAGTGAGACAAGGTAACATTGCCAGGCATGCTCGTGCTATCCAGACCAAGTCAAAAGCCTTGTGCATGCATGTCACGGGACGGCTCCAGAGTGAGATCGAGCGTTTCAAAGCGAGATATGTAGCTAAGGGTTTTACCCAAGTGCATGGAGTTGATTTTTATG
>JAUMHO010063254.1:0-21244 GCA_032360965.1 Ulva armoricana
CTACGATCATACCGGATCAATCACTGAGATCTCCCCGGATCTCCTCAGCGTCCCTGTCAGCGACCCTGGATGCACCCGATGCATGGCCATAGCCAAGCATGTGCACAACCTGGACTGACTGCCGCGTCAGCTTGCATGTCATGCATACAGCGCTGGGCTGTATTACAACACATAGCTGCCGCCAAACAAACAAGCCAAGCGTGTTGTGATACAGCCCAGTGCTGTATGCATGACATGCAAGCTGACTCGGCAGTCAGTCCGAGTTGTGCACATGTTAGGCTATGGCCATGCATGGGATGCATCCAGGGGTCGCTGACAGGGACGCTGAGGAGATCCGTATAGATCTCGTGAGTGATCTGGTAGGATCTGCAGACAAGATTGACCGAAGTGTGTAGTGATATAAGCGAAGGTCAACATGCTGTAACTACTCTTTCTGACTTAGATCTGCATTCCACCCAAGTCTAACATCTGTACGTGGTACAAGTATACCGACCGACCCAGTCAGGTATGACCGTACGGTATCCCTGCCTGTCCGGTATGTCCACTTCCGGTCTGGGCTATGGGCCACGATCCTGGATCACAACAGTCTCAAGCACCAGATGCCCATGCACGCACGTCACTGCTGAGACATGCGGCAGCAGTGATTGGTGCAGTGATTGCATGCGTGCACGGCTGCAGGGACACGGGCTAGAGGTGTCGCCACGCTACGCAGCAGAGGCCTTGGATAGCACAGTTACTGGCCAGATCGCAAAAGTATAGCATACACACACCACCCGTCCTTCAAAATTATAGTTTTCATGCGATTTATATTCCATTCTCGGTATAAAGTCATGGGTCGCAGACGCCCCACGCCTAAGCTTGACGTAGACATGGACGCTCTCGTAGAGCTTCCGGTATCCACAGTAGTTGTCTCTTATAGAGTGAAGGATGTATTGGCTGAGTTGGAAGTCGAAGATGGTATTGTAGACAAATATCAAGGTACCGGTGTGCTGGCTGCGACAGCCGCGTCTTTGTTCTACTCGGACATGAGTGCGCTTGGCTCCAACTTCGAAGAGGAAGTTCGAAAAATTATTAAAAGGTCACAGGATGAACCAACCTCGAGCTCCGAGGTGGCAGCTTTGAGTATGTTTTCTGACAGCCTACCTGAGCAAGTTGAATTTCTCGGACCCTGTGCCAATCGGTGTGTTTACAGATACGATGGTTGGAACCGGAGCTGCGTTCGTGGTGCAAGCACAGTCAGTTTTCTTGACGACGTTCGCGGCTGCAAGCGCGTCTGCATCCAACGTATTGTTGGCCCGCATGAACATGCGGCCTCCATACCCGCCAATAAACATCTCTGTTGATGTGCCAGGTGGCATGTTTCATGTAGGGGCTGGTCGCTCAACCAAGGCAGCCATTAAAGTGAAGAACCTAAAATACAGTGAGAGCCTTGACGACCCGGTGGACCCTGGTCATACCATATTCCAGCTGCAGACAACTGAATCCATGCGTACGTCACCCTGTCGTACCCCTACTACTATCCTGACATGCGTTCCGGATGCGGACAAGTGGACCATACATACGCCGTCGCCGTATGCAGGTAGAAGTTCGTCATCAGTGCACGCCACTTTATATCGGCCATTGCAAATTTGTCGACCGGTATCCCGAAAACATGGCGCCGGACCTTTTAGAGCGTGTCTCGGGAGTCGAATTGGGAGCCGGATTTAAAATCTCACCTCACATGTTATTCTTGATGCCCCAAACAGGGGGGGAAAGTTTTACCGAGATATTTACCAAGGTTATTGATACTGCAGCACGCTTCGACCATGAGAATAAGGACCTTGTCAGTGCGACTTGAGGTTGTCTGCTGTGTGGTTCAGGCATTGGCAACGAGACGCATACGTCCAAGGGCAAACGGTACTGGAGTCCGTCTTGCCTCACCAAGGAAATTTTTTGCTGCCCAGAAACCCTCAAGGGCTTTCTTTCGTACAGCAAGTGTGTGCGAAAACAGTGGAGATTGCGGAGATTCTTTGAGATGAATGCATTCCTGCATCTTTTTGCAGCTGGGTGGCAGAAGGTCTGTCAAGATGAGAAGAAACCTACAATGGACTTGAGCCCCAAGAAGAGGACATATGCTAACCTTGCAGGGCCACCTTGGGCTACTTAACGGCACAAGCCGTTGAGAAACAGAAGCTGGCCCTAGTGGCAACATGTTCTCTCAACACGTAAGAAGACTTGGCGGCAAGATCTGAGTTTGATGCGGCGGGGATGGCAGGCATTGGGATTGCGGAATTCCTTAATGATAGGCTAGCGGGTGAGTTCAGGGTGTCTCGAAAGAGGTTGCTTGAGATGGGCCTGCTGGTGATCTGGTTGTTTTGCGGTGGCTTCCAAACAGAGTTCACAAGTGCAAACTACAAAACGGCGCCATCCAAGGCGCTGCCCGATGATTTCTTCAATTTGCACGCTGTTTGCAACCACCGTCTACAAGCCATTGAGGACACAGACATAAACCACGTCCTAATGAAGGCATTTAATTTCTCTAAGGTCACAGACGCAAACAATAATTGCGTCTGGCATGACCATCCTCACCTGTACTGGCAACCATTCCAAGGTTCAAAGATGCGGAGGCTGCACCGACCGGAGTAAAGGACCTCTTGCGAGCAGGTAGGCCGTATTGTTGTGTTGTGTTTCCTATGCTGGGGGTACAACGCCGGCCACTACTTATGCATGCAGGTGCAACTTCTGGTCACCGCCAAACCCACTCTGATGACGGAGGAGGAGTGTGAGGCTTGTGTGATCACCCATCCGGGCTGCAACTCGGTCACGGAGGACGATACTGACGAGGAGGCTAGTGGTATGCGTTCTGCTGGTTTATATAGCACGTATGTGTTCTCGTATAGCGTAGACAAGTGACCAAAGGTGTGGAGCCTTGTATTGCAAACCATAACGCAGGTTCCATGCAGGTAGTGAGAAGGTCGTTCAGCCTCATGCAAGAAAGGATTGTCGAGTAGGTGAGAACAATGCATCAGCTGCACAAGTTGATACACAGACGCACTCCGCTTCAAACAAGATCCACGAGAAACCCCCAAGCCTTAGCAAAGAGCCAGCAAAGCCTAGGGGGCCCCAAACCCCCGCGGCGGCTCATGCCTCACCAACAGAGAAGATTTCAAGCAGTCCGGTGGTCTGTTTTCCACCATCCCCTTAATAGTGCACCCAAACAGGCATCTGATCATCATGCTGAACACAAGTGTCCAGCGGCTACTGCACCCCTATGCATAGGGGCGGACGAAATAGAAGCATAAGGCACGTTTTGGTCCTCCGTAGAGTCCTTCCAATCCGAACTATATCAATCGGGGAGACTATCAGCCACGTATGGAGGTGGGACCAATCCGGCAAGCTCAGGCGTGCGCATCAGCGGCCACTGACCACCTCCACAACTGGTTGCCTGAAGCTCCAATCACCAGGATACCCAGCTGGAGGTGCCACAGACGCCTAGTCCGTCTTGGTGCAGACCCTTGTATCAGCAAGTTGCAGCGGAAAAGCGTAGGCAATAGGGTTGGCTACAGGGATATGCGGCAGAGGTACTAGCGAAGGTGGAGATGCAGGTATGCGGAATCCACGAGTCTACAATGTATTGTAATTACAACTAGGGCCCTATGCTGCCAAATGTAGTCACTAATTCGCGCATGCGTAACCCAGTATGACCAGTCTCAGCCATGGAGTGGCATATCTTGTAGACACATCAATGGCTGTACTGAGTGCACATGCGTGCGCACATGCCGCGCAATATTTGCATGTATATCATGATGTGGTATCAGCATCTATGCGAGTGATCTTGGCAATGCTGGCAGCAATGAACACCTCAGAAGGACTGGATATTTGACACAGACCAGTCACAGGTATGTGAACGATTGTGTCAAGAGACTCTCCACAAGATCACAGCTAATCAGATACAGAGGCTTGGGTTCAAACATGGTTGACGCACTGTCATGTCAACTAGATAGTGTAGCAACAAGATGCAAAGTATCGTGTTGTATTTGCTTGTACAGTAGCACATGGAATTCTGGTGCACAGCATTGCAAGTGTTACTCTTGAAACGTGACATGTCTGACCTAACCAATGCACTAATACGGCACCAGCGTATTTACTACACTTACTCGGCGACATCGGCTGCCATACCATCCCGAGGCTTGGTCAGTATTCAATCAATCACTGAACCCATTTCACTGAAAGCAAAATCCCCTCTTGAGTGTTCAGTGACCAATAAAGCAGTGCCGATCTCTATATTTGGAGCTGCTACACCAGCGTGTGCTTGTGCAGGGTCTCAATTGACACTGCTGGGCGATTTGTGATGGAGTGAATGGCAGCAGGGGCTACACTTGATGATCACGTGAGGCTTGTAAAAACCTGCACAACACACTGTCATAGCTCGGTACTCGGCTGTTAGGTTTCGTCTGCCACAAAGCCACAGAACACGATGGTAGGCATGTATGGGTTGGCATAGTATGGATGCTACAGTTGTCTGGGTCATGTCAGTCACAGCGCATCCGGTACTAGAGTATGACCATTGGCATGAGCTTGATCAGGCAGTAGGAAATGATGGCAATGGCCACGCACCCGTCACAACGCTCTGGGCACATCCATGATAGCCTGTGGCATGTACAAATTATAATTTATCAATCCACACACATATATGTGCTGGCCACTGAGGATCACCATTCAAGCAGTACGTCTGGAGCTCGCATGCATTGTCATAACTGATGCCAATGCGCTTGTCTGGTGGGAAGAACACTGGCAGCCAAAAAATATGCACCGGCCATGTTGCAACACCAACGTTACTCGGCATCACTCATGAGTGACCATGCCACTGCACATTGGTACCAAATGCGTTAGAGCACCTACATTGACAAAAGCCTTCAGCCATGCAATCATTGCGACAGGGAAAACTTCCAGCACGGAACATGACAGGTTGTTGAACATCACCGAGCTGAAGAGCAATGTATCAACACTGCTATCTGTGTAAATGACCAACCAGTCGAACGTTGACGCTTTAAACTTGCACAGGTGGCACATTGCGTGTACCAGGATATCTACAAAGATTATTCCATGCTCCACCAGTTCAAAGCCGATGTCTTTCAGTCAGGAGCAGTCAGAATTGGTGCACATTCATCCCATGAGTGGATGTCACCTGCCCCACCTGGGACCCGTACACCTGGGCACCGCGGTGTAGATGGCAGTGCGTGAGCTGCTGTGGGATTAACTATCCGTCCTGATTTGTTATCAAATTCAGTGGCTCGTGGTTTCTTCACAACCAGCACGTGACTGCCCTTGATTTTCGGGTTCATGCTTCAACATGATTATTCAACACAATATTATGCAACAGAAAGCAGTATCTGAATATGACAAAACAGAATTTTAGACGTGATGTGCGGATTGACTGTACGTATGGGCTGCACTGTAGCTTGGCCACCTTGAAAGCAGTTGTCCCCGGAGGAAACTCTAAAGTCTACGAGGCTAGTATGCAACAAATTGATACATACGATACACTGATCGGTGTTTATGTAGGACGTCTGGGTCAGTGGGTGGTTATGGGTGTGACCTCTGTTTAGAGTGTGCGGTTGATCTGCTGTGTTGGTTGTTTTGTCGTGTGCTTGGGTTGGCTTGTGATTTACCCCTTGGCGCTGCCGGAATTTTGGGCTTATCTCCGTGTAACATACGATACACTGATCGGTATATGGAAAATGCGGTATCCTTTCCTGCATACAGAGCTCTGTCCACCAGACAGGCAAAGGCTAGACCGATGGGTTTGGCGGATGTGATTCAATCTGTGGCCAGAGAAAAGTGAGAAAATACCTTTAAATGCATACACAAGGAACACCATAATGTAAGCCACCGTGGGGAAGCTAGCGAGCGAGCTGGAAACACCTGGACACTGCGCTGGGTGTGGGAATGACTTTAGAAGCGCTGCCGGCGCAAAAAGCGTAAGAAAAAGAACAGCAACCACGTATCAAGCCGTGTGTGCTGGTGATCCCCGGGCGAATGTAGGGCGCGGTGTACCGGGTCTCGCTGGTGGTGCCATGGCGAGGTTGAGCAGCGAGGCCAGTCATGTTTGTCTATCGCACAAAAGTTGCGGCAGCCATTCCTGATCACCATCCACTAACGCGCTCGTGGCTATCCGGGGCGTCGCGCGGGTGTGCTGTCCACCGTGCGTGGGCCATGCGTGCGTGGGTGCTGTGTTGCTGCATAGGCCTCTGCGGGCAGGCCAGGGCAGGCCTTGGCAAGGCTGTTTTGGTACAGTGTTTGTGGGCTGCTGGGCAACTGCTGCACCGCGTTAAACAGGGAAACATAACTGCGGCGACTGCCTCCTGCCTTGCCGTCCTGCTCCGCGCTCTTGTACGCCTGTTTCCGTGTTGGAGTTTGAACGTAGCCGTCCTCGCTGCGCCGGGCGCAGGCAACCGAGCATGCATAAATGCATGCATCTGCTATTACTATTACTCTGGCTGCGACCCTCTCACCCTGCTGCGCCTACATACCTACCAACTACCTGATTGTCATATGGTGGTGAGCAGAGGAAGCTACCTAGGATTTGTCTTATGCTTCCGTTTCTTCGGTGGCCAATGCCCGCTCGGATTTGGCTTGATACCGGTTAATTTTTATTTATGCTAAATTATCTGGCACCTTTCGAAGTCGTCTTTTCCAGCAAGCTACGATCCAGATGCAGGTGCGTGCATGGCTGCCTCGTGTGCCTTGCCAAGCTGGAGATGCACGTGGCTACGTGGCCACAAAGGAGCTCATATGCGCGGTGTGGTTCCGGCAAATGTAGCAAAGACGCCAAGCATGTTTCGGTACTCACAGTGGCGCGAAACACAAGTCATTGTCTCCACAAGAAACGCCACTGCAAGTGGTATGCACAGATCACATGAAATGGAAAAGTATGCTTCAATTTACAAGGTCAACACTGTCCGTGGATCTCGTCAGGATACGTGCCTTTGACTCCTTGATGAATTTAGTTATACGATGTGATACTTGTGTTGCCATGCCAATGTCATGCAAGATTGTCACTTGTAAACCTTCAAAACGTAAACACCGGTGCTTGATGTGACTGTCTCTGTGCCTCCTTTGTAATAGAACTTGTGTGAGTGCCCCTCTTTGGTTAATGAACGCGTGAGTTTCATCCACCCTTGAGGGCAGAGCTCTATTGCAAAGGTGGCTAAAGAGAAGGGCGGGGCCACATAACGTCATAGCCTACCACTGGATACCATTGCCGTTGTCCGCAAGAACGTCTGCGATCAAGGATGAATGGGACTCTCGTTTTAATCATGTCACTGCCCCTCTCAGACGAGCCACATGGACATAACACAACGCCTTTGACATGCAGTCCCATCCCCACTGTACAGCTGGTTTGCCATGCACATTGGCGCTTCAGTTGTTGTCTTTTTTGCCATGATCAACTTTCTGTACAGGCATACCGGGTATTTGACTTCATGCGCGCTATGGCAGATGCCCTTTTGGGTATGGCGTGATGCCCAATCTCATTTTTTCTTTCAGCAGGTTGGTCAACCTTTCTCCCTGGGGCGGGCTTGCAAGCACCAGGATACAATGCTAACAGTATTTACATGACACGTGATGGAGATTTCATGTGCAAAGTGTCATGTGTGCGGGGACTCCGTATGCTGTGATCTCACAGGCATGCTTGCTTGATACTGTGCACATGTATGGTCCCTACTTATATGCCGTTGGTTGGGCCTTGTGTCGCACACAGCATTTATGTGTTGCTCAAACATGGCCGGCAGGCAATTTGGAGCATCTCCACATTCCTACATGCTTGCATCAGGATGCTTACTTGTGTGTATCAGAGCCAGAGTGCACTCGTTGCATGCGTGACAGGACAAGATAGGCACTGCTGCAATCTATCCTGCCATGCCATGTGGTAGCAATTACCCACAACAGCCTGCGACAAATCATCATCCGCGCTGCTACTGATTTCATCCCTACAGTTGTGGATCGTTCCGGCCGTGAGTTTTTGAAATATATGGAAGGACTGGCGGGTCCAGAACTTTGACTTCAGGTGGAGGCTTGTTTGGAAGCTTGCCTAGCAGTTCCTTCTGACAAATTGTGGTATACTGATCTGGAATCTCCATCAGTGCCTACACTGGGGACTCGACCATCAACATGCCTCAGATTATAAGTATGACGGCGGGAAAATACTCAGTTGTATACAGGTATCAGTACGAGCAACTTGCTGCAGACTTTTCCTTTCCAGTGCATTTTGTTCACTAACATGGCAAGACCTGATTATAAAACAGTCCGTGTTCTGTAGACGGTATTTTAGGAGATGCTGGGTCGCACTGAGAGTGCAAATTCTGCCTCCAGCCTCTCCGGAGACCAATTTTGCTTTAGGCCTTTTGCATAGATATCCGTAAAGCAGCAAAATTGAAAATTGTCCCAGTCCTGAGCTGGCCTGCACCCTTCCACTCATTGAGAATCGGTAGCCTGGTTATGGGTCTGACCAACGAGCTTCAATGTACAGCCTTGAAAATTTTCAATGTGCCGTACAGGCACTTTTGGTACATCAAAATCCAATCCCAAACTATCTCCGTTCAGCACGTCGGGTCAGAGCAGTCACCCAGTGTGTCTGATTGGATGT
Organism: Ulva armoricana; assembly: GCA_032360965.1. NCBI lineage: Eukaryota > Viridiplantae > Chlorophyta > Ulvophyceae > Ulvales > Ulvaceae > Ulva > Ulva armoricana. The sequence continues at coordinate 8,627 of JAUMHO010063254.1, forward strand.
TTTGCATAGTGGCATCTCACATTTGTCATGTATTGTAACAGGTTTCGGCAAGACTGGTAAGTTTTGGCCTGCTGTGCAAAATTCATGCATCCATGTGGGCTCAACACAGCTTCAAACCAACTACAGAAAGAGGTGGAGTGCATACAGTTTGTCATCAAATTGTTTCATGCACTCCCATGGACCTGCAAAGAAAGTCATCCATATCTGAAATCTGCAAGCTCACAAACGCGGTAGCCAGGAAGGTGGCAATGGTCATGGACTGGGCTCACTCACCATCGCCAACACCCACCATGATGATTGACAGCGGATAATGTGCTGCTTCAGAAATCGCAGACTTTGTGTCCTTCATGCACTGACCCGGCACGACTTGGCCGTCTGCGATCAAGACTAGGATGTGGTACGTGCCGCCTGAAGTCCGAACAATATCCAACGCCTTATTGATTGCGGGGGCAAAGGTTGTGGGACCACTGCAAGCAAATAGTGCATCGACGAAGGACATGGTCTGGGGAACCCTTCCCAGTGGCACAAAGAGTCTGTGTCAGCGTTGTGATTTACTGCTCCAAATCGCTAGGACTCGAGATCATGCAGGAGTGGCTTATGCAATTCGGATATATCTTGACGCAAAAACACTGCATGAAGCAACTGAATGCAGGGCTCCTGAGGAGCTTGATGCGCATGCTGCACAGGTGAGCAAACGGCAGGGTCAGTGTGCTCATTTGGCCTGTTCAATAAAAGCGTCAAGGCGAATTCTCAGAGCCCGAAGACATGTCATACAGCCACACACGTGGTATGGCGCCCACAAGTCATGCTGAGCACTTACCTCAGTTGCAGTGTTGGGAGCACCTGTGAATAATTTTTCAGTACAGCTTCCAGGTTGCAGGGTTGTTGGCGCCCAGGTGCCAAATTCACCAAAGCGCGGTCCCGGCTCAAAGTATCTGCAGGCGATGCGCACATTGATTGCCGAGCATGTAATCAGTATACAATTGTTTCCTGTGATGCCTAACAGGCTGTGGGCGTCGGCGTTTCTGATTCTGGCGCTAGTTCTGGGCAAAGAGTGTGGCAATTGCCGGACCTCCAAACCCATAAGCAGCAATGTTCTGGTCATCATCAAAGTCAGCCAACGTCCGGCCCAAGGCTGTCAAAACCATGCAGTACGGATTAGTTCCACCACTCATGTCATGCAAGCACTTCCCTGCAGGCATGGGTGATGTCGTATGTACCCGACAGGGCAACCTGAAGCCCATATCCACTGAGTATCCCTGAGCTACCACTGGACGTACCACCAAAACTCTTGCCATTAATTTGGTTGCTTTTTGTTAAGTCGATGCATACAATCAGCTGCATAGGCAAAAACGCGTGAAGGTGGAAGGTATTGCCAGTGTAAGTCCATGTCCTTATTAACACAGACGAACCTCAGTCCAAGACCACTCCAAGTGCGTTGCGTTGAAAGCCTGCATCAACATGCATCGGTAGCGAACCTCGCTTGATTCCAGCCCAACTTCCCTAAGAGCACGTGTCACGTCGGCAAGAGTAAATCTTTCATTTCGAAGTGCGGCCAGCCTGCTAGCATGAACACCGATGTGTTTCACTGCCCGTGTGTGTGCGGGACTTGACAGGCAACTCCCCATCTAGGAAACCTCGGTTACTTGGCCTTGTTATATCGGTGGGAGCCGGCGTCTACTCCTTTGCGAATCACTCTTACGAGGCCGGTGGAGAACCTGGCGCCGTGAGGTCTGTGTGACCAAATCGTCTTGAACAGCTCTGTGCAGTCACCCGCTTCCCAACAGATGAGTAGGACTGTATCGGAACTGACAAGTGGGGGTGGTGTTACACGGAGATCAACACAAAATCCCGGCAGCGCCAAGGGGTAAATCACGAGCCAACCCAAGCACACGACAAAACAACCAACCCAGCAGATCAACCACACACTCAACATAACCACCCACTGACCCAGATGTCCTACTTAAACACCCAGACACAAGTAAATTAACTCGCGAAACAAGTGGGGGTGTAGCCTTTAACATCCTTGGTTCCACACTTGTGGCAGGGTGCACCTGCGTCATACCGACGTGCAATTTGCAAGCGTACTACCACGTCAACGGTCGTTGTTAGAAAATGTGGCGGTGGTGTGCGATTCAACCCCGCAGACTCGCTATCTCGAAAGTCCCCTAGTGTCGGTCCTGCGAGATGGAGAACCTGGCGCAGGCAAGCACCACGATTCGACTTGCATCCAGAACAGCAAAGCAAGCTGCGCTGTAATAAATACCACGACCAAAATACGGTCGAACATTACATTGAGCGGTTATCCGTTGACACACTGTATCATGAGATTTCCAACGTGCAAAATCACGGATGCAAAATAGTATCACATTCTCTTCAACAAAATACGAGATACCCACAGTGCTTCTCGTCAGGTCGAGATAGTGTTGCAGCATAGATGTGCAGAGTTGATTCTGCCCTGATCACGACAATGTGAAGCTTCTCAATCTCATGCAGTCATGGGTACATTCGATACGTTCCTTAGTCTGTCTTGAATAAAAAAGAAGTAGCGCCGGAGGTTTCCATACGCTTAGCACGCTTACTACCAACAATCCGCTTGATAGCTAAGTAATCATACTTGGAGACCAAAGCTTGAACAGAGCAGAACAGATCAGCTGAACGTGGCTTTGCCATGTTAACAAGCTCCTGATAGAAGTCTGCATGCTGAGGCAAGCTGTAAAACACAACCTCATGTACGCCCCTGCAAAGTGCATCATAATTCAAACCCGATGTATAAAAGGCTCATGGACTGGCCTGCAGCCCTATCCCACAACATGCACCACAATGGAACATACCTGAGAGTTGGTCTAAAGTAAAAATGTGCACGCTCGGTGTACAGCAACACCTTCCGCTCCTGTTTGGCAAACCAGGTACGGGAACGTAGAACATCAGATCCTGGTGTGTACTCACAGTTTACACAGAATGAGGCGCCTTGAGCCTTAAGAAAATTCCTTACCCGAACAAAGTCGTAGTAGGAGCTGACAAAAAGCACCACTCCTGGAGCCCGAGCATCAGCAATGCGAGTCCAGACATGTTTTACAAAATGCTGGAAGCGTTGCTCTATGGCATCCTGATGTGAATTACCTGCCACTTTCTGAAACAGGTGATGAACCTGCAATGCCAAGTTCTCACGTGACCGACAAACTAGGGTACACAGTACACTGCAGTACATAGAGGCAGAAAACCAAATCAGCCGCCTCTCACATACGCATCTCACAAAATATACAGAAGGGTCTCAGTAAAGAATTCGTAATCATTATGTCATAGATAGAACATTATAAGTTGACATCACTGACCCTGCGACATTTGAGGATAAATGCAGTTCGACCTTGAAGCACACCTGTGGTACAATTCTGTCCAGCACGCCATCGTACTTGCGCCCTATTCGGACTGTACCCTCATGATTGCAGAACATCTTCGTCAAGCCGTTCATCTCAGGCGCCTCAAAACTGGAAAAAATGATTGTCTGCCGATACATCTTCGCACATTCTTCCAACAAGTACGGCCTGAAATGCAGGAACAGGCTCAGGAAAGAAAGAGTCAGGACATTGATTTGCGACACGGTTCTTGTGAATCATGCCACAATAACCCAGCACACTCGCGCGAGCAACTTTGCAGGTGGGATTCAGCCGAAGAAATTCAACCATGATATCGACTATCATCATGAAAGTCAGAAGCGCGGATAGTTTCTCATCATCATCCCACTCACTGATCAAAATATCGGCTGCACAGCCTCACATTACAGAGGCAAAATTTCATAGCGTGTCATTGATTTTAAAAGCATGGCGCCACGAGCTAAGCATAGGCTACAAATCATGTGGTGACGCACCGCACACGCATGATGTCAATGTCATGCTGCCGTAGCGGCATTTTGTTGAGAGCCTGGAACACAGTTTCAACGTGTGCCCAATTCTGCATCAGCATGATGTCCGCACGATAGACAATCGCCACTTCAATGGAAGACAAGATATCCCCCTTGTCCACCTCTGCAATCTTTGTTGCCAATGCCAGAGGTGAAGCTATCACAACATCACTCTCATACAAAGGGGTAAACAACTTCACCTGCAGATGCAGTGGATGGTGCTGTGGCCACGATTATCCCAGTACAGTAATACCCAGACCACCACATTGCCATTTTGAGGCTGTCTAAATAACCCATCTCAGTTGGCATCAGTACAGAAGCCTCATAAAGATTAGAACACATAGATATTCACTCAGTTTTTCATATCTGTTGGACATTCACCCGACCCGGTACAAGCGAGAGCACAGCCAAGGTAGTGATGAACCCACAGCATCACACCGTACCGCACCGCGAGTAACTTTGATGCCAAGGCAAAAATGGTCATCGGTGTTAGTATTGCTGAATAAAGCCTTATGCTCTGAGGGCCTTTTCACATCTTTCTGCAGTCCACTACCTTCTTCAGCAGAGTAGTCCTTCAACAAGAGCTCCTTCCCCTGGATAGAATCATGCCTGCAGGGGGGAAAAGCACAGTTCTGTTGCTGGGAGAATTTGCAGATGAACTTGTTTAGTGCAGCCTGACCTGGGCTCAGTCAATTCCCTTGAGCAGAAAAAGTAATCACAACATCATTTGTCCCTATCTGCGTTCTCATCACTGCCCGGTTCAACATCGCTCGCAAACTCTGAGTCAGCTTACACAGCACACCTGCTTTCTCGTTGTGCTAGAGATACAAATCTCAATGCAATTGTCAAGGCGATGCATCGCATTGGCACTAGCAGCAGAACTGTCGGCCTTACAAATCCTTGATCACATGTGTGACACTTATCAACCGAATTGGCGGCGAGTCCCTGATTGTTTTTTTTCACGGTGTCCATCTTCTTCATAATGTGATTTGTGACGTGAAGCAGAGTGGCAGATTCCTCAGCTGAAAGCTCGTCGGCAGATGTGGCGTATGGATGGCACATATGTAAGAAATCGAGGTACCGGTTGCATAGCGCAAAGGCTGCTGCTTCGGCCTGTGCGGGAAACTGAGCATTCCTTTTTTCATCCTGTCTGTGTAGCAACGCAAATGTGCCCTGCAACCGCGGCTTGATACCTGAAATGCAGTGCAACTCACCACATAGGCAAAAGAGACATTCGTGAACTCCACCCACTACAGCAACAAAGCAAGTCATCTGGTAAGATATTACTCACCATATGCTTCCAGTTGCATTGGTGCATCTATTTTTCCTTGTTCATATGATACAGAAGTTGCCTCGATTCTCGAACGCAGCCTTATTTGCGATGGTTGCCACCCATCAGTGTCCAGTTTTTTAAATCGTTTCGACTTCTTGCTTCCTAGCTCTGCTTTGATTTCCCTGGTTAAAACTTTTTCAAAGTGTGATCGATAGAAGTCAATGGTTCCACCTTCAACAGTCACGGCCTCCTGAAACTCAACGCACCAAGATAAGAGGAGAGACGCTATCGCGCAAGTAAGAGTGATGACATTGAGAATAAACGTACTGATATGAGCTCCTCAATCTCGATTGGACGAGTCACTTCCGAGCCGAACTGCAATTTGCTGAACTCCGCGTGGCCTGCAGACTCACACACAGGTTCAATACTGATAATAGATCTAGCCGTCGAATGCCGTGGTGAACATGTGAAAATAAGTAAACGTTGTAGCAGACATGTATGCGGCGGCAAGGGTTGCGCGCCAGGGTTAGACGGAGACGAGTGGATCTTCTTTGAGCCGGCGGCGACGGCTGCAGCACCAGCAGTGAACCCCTTGTCTCGGGATGAGGTCTTGGAGAGCTGCAGAAGTTGAGAATATGCGTCAACAGACGAAATTTCGCATGGTTCGTTGTCTGCGTTGATGTCAGGTACGGACTTCCCATGTGGCTTGACCGTCTCTTGTCGCCCCTCATCGCCAATGTGGCTGCGCTTCCTTTTCAACGCAGCACTCAGCATGGCAGTGTTAAGTTCCTGCAACTACCTATGATAGGTCTGGCCGCGTTGTCAAAAAGGGGCGATGACTGCTATGATGGCTGCTAGCAGTCCTGCCCTCGCGTCCAGCGAATCTTTGGAGTACAGACCAGACAGGTACCCTGATTGCCGATTGGGTTGACATCAAGCTTATTGTGCTAGCCCACATGCTTCCAGCGAGATTGCAAGCAACGTCCTGCGCCCGTCCAGCCATGCATGGAACGTCACGTCGCTTGCGGACTGGTGGTGCATGGATCCCCTTCCTAAAATTACCTTTAAAATGTCAACACATAGATACTCCTCTATGTGCTTGTGTTGGTGAATCTTTTTTGTTCGGTAGACTTTACCTGTCCAGGACAGTCGTCGTGCTCCGACAACTGAGCGTTGTCCAGGCAAGCTCCGACGCGGTTGATCGTGTTGACTCGGGATCGTGTTAAGAACACTTACAACAAGCTCCCTTCCAATGGTGAAAACGATCGTCCTGTTTGATGTGGATGGGACTCTCACTGTTCCCAGGAAGGTGTTGTGCCAGCATTAGTTCGAACAGCCAAGTTCACGTTCCATTCGCAAGGGGACCACATTCGGGCACATGCTAACTCTATTTGATGTTGCAGAAAGCACCAGAGAGCATTCACAAGCTCTTGGCTGATCTGCGCAAGGTATGTTGTCAGTGACGCCGATGTCTGTGGTGTCATTTGTGATGTTAGACAGCGTGTCTTTGTTATGGAAGATTAATGATGGTGAAACATTGCCTGCAATGGCAGGTTGTGACCATTGGTATCGTTGGAGGATCTGATCTTGTCAAGATTAAGGAGCAGCTGGGAGACAACGGTGAGGATTCCTATTCAGTGCAGCCTTCGAATATGATTAAACCTGTGCATGAACACGCCCTGAGCAAACCTTCAAATTAACCCGGAACCACACATGCCTGCCACTGCAGTACTTGATGTAGCAGACTATACCTTTTCCGAGAATGGTCTGATGGCACACAAAGGCCCAGAGCAGCTCGCCGTGCAGAGCATCAAGGCTTTTCTGGGGGAAGACAATTTGAAACGATTCATCAATTTTGTGCTCAAGTATATCGCTGACATTGACATGCCAGTGAAGCGTGGGACATTTATTGAGTTTCGGAATGGCATGTTGAATGTGTCACCGATTGGCCGGAACTGCAGCCAAGAGGAGCGCGATGACTTCGAGCGATTCGACCAGGGAGCTAACATCAGGAACGACAGCTTTGCCATGCCACCTGCCGTGGGATTGCTATCAATGTGCCAATTTCCTGTGCTGGCTGTTTGCACTGCACAAACAGACGCCGGTGGAGAACCAGTGTCTCTCATTGCCACTGGTACAAAGATGGATGGCCGACAAGGAAGCAGCTTATGAGAAGCCATCTTACGTGAAGATTAAACAATAGCAGCGCACCAAGCGTACTCTGTCATCGATTTGGCTCCCAACATGCACTGGCGCATGTTTTGCATGACCACAATGAACATAATATTGTGTGATTGGGGCTATAGCTATGATTGAGGTCAGAAGGAGCGTGGATGTGGTGCATGTGACAGCATGGCCTCAGGGCGTCGGAGTTTGTGTTTTTCTTGTACCACGTTGTGTCGACACGCCTAAAGATCGCGACATTTGCAAGCTACATGCAGGAACACAATGGTGGACGTACTGAAAGCCGAGTTTGCTGACCTTGGACTGACGTATTCGATTGGAGGCCAGATCAGCTTTGACGTGTTCCCGGAAGGGTGGGACAAGACATACTGCTTGCAGTTTGTTGAGGAAGAGTTCCAGGAAATTCATTTCTTTGGGGACAAGACTTATCAGGTGTGCTGCGCCAGCAAACGATCAGCATAACTGTTTGTGAACTGTTTCTGTACTGCCTAGGCGCTTTGACATCAGGGTGCAGTAGGTGTGACCGTATGTGTTACAGGGCGGAAATGACTACGAGATCTATGAGTCAGACAAGACGTTGGGTCACTACACAACTGGACCTGACGACACAATCAAGCAATGTACTGAGCTGTTTCTGAGTTAATCTTACTTCCGGCACTGTAGATTGGTCTTCAGGGTACTGCATCACGTTCTGCGTAAACCGTTCTGCGTAAGCGGAGGTTTCGCAGGTGCACGTGCATTGTTCGAGGTACTCTGCTGCAATGTACTCTGGACTCAAGTGATTAAATCTCCATATGCAAGGTGTCTGGAGATGTTGCAATGGAAAAGACATGGAAAAGCATGTACACATTAGCAGACAGACGCCACCTCTTGCCACAGCTGCCTCTCCTGACACACGTTCCACATGCAGGCTGTATATATGCTAACCCTAGATACAAGTGCTCTGTCAAAACACCATCCTTTTCTCATTCCTCTGTGCAGTCATATGGGGAATCAGAAAATGATTCAACTGCAGCACACTGCATGTGTGTCAATGTAGGATCGCACATTCTCACATGTTGTGAGGTAGCGCCACAAGGACATACATGTACACGTGGCACTGTTATGGAGCGAAGTGACGGCCATTACGTACCAAGGAATGGCCGATGCATGAAGCCGCGTGTCAGCATGGCCAACAGAAGGGAACTACGTTGAATGACAGTTTTCCCCTAGGAGTTGAAAGCAACTGTTCTGACCCAGTCTGTGGACACTGTATACCTTGTGTATACCTTTTGTAATTAATCTCTGTTCCATTTCAAATCCCGACGATAAGTCAGCACCTTGTCCCCGTGTGTTACTGCAGTTTGTTGTGGAGCAAAGACAATATGATGCTGTTTCGCTCTGCATGCTTGTCAATAATATCCCATCAATGCGAGGCAGCACTGCAGCTATGCGTGAACTGTTATGCTACCCACAAATTAGCGCACTGAGATGCTCTGGAACTTCTTCTGTGCAAGCAGCGCCTGCAAATTGGCAATACCGAACCAGTGCCACCACCTGCACATTATGTTCCATGCAGCTCTCTCGGCAGTGAGAGCGTTCCTGATCTGATGCGTTCCATTCACCATGAGCCTGACCCTCACCATGAGCCCCCAAACAACACTCAATGTTGTGGACTGTTGTCAGCGGCCCGCCTCCTGCTAGTTCCTTGTACACATGTGTACAGATGTGCGGTTCAGATGTGCGGCTTGCATTGCTATGACGGAGTGCTTGCACAGGGTGCAGCACACTCATGCTCTGAACCATACACAGCATCTGAAGGAAAACGTTTGAGTGCACGTATTATAATGATAGAAGTTCTGCTGCCACTGTTGGAGGATAGAGGGGGGACGACCGCTGTCGCGCGTAGGAGCTGTGCACAGTGGTGCCTATCCTGGATTGGTGCACACCAAGCATGTTCTCAGTTTGACCCACACAGAATGAATCATTAAACAAGGTTTAGGGGACGTATCACAATGTTGCACGCAGACCCGTGTGGCAAAGCACCTGAACACTCTGCAGAGGCCATAGATTCCAACGCTTGAACACACCTTGGCAGAAAACTCTGTTTATAACAACTCTGGGACCCGTGCAATCCTATATTTCCGGAATTTCACCTCTGTATGTCATCTGAGATGCAAGCAACAGCATGCATTGGTGGATGATGCTGCCGCCACACACAGAGCCGCCCTGTGCATCGCTTAGTAGTGTTTCATGTTGAGAACCTCCCATTGGTGCTGGGCCAGGGACTCACATGTGACTCGAGTGCCTTCGCCCGTTGTGCATAGCAAACTTGGTCGTGCTCCTAGGTTTACAATGCCGTCAAATGGTGGAGTCAAGGGGGAAGCGTTGAATGGAGAGCCGGGGCTTGGCCAGCCTCCAAATCGACTCTGCACCACTGTAAAAAAAAAATGTAAATGTGACACTTACTCGCCATATCCTACAAGGACGTCCCACTGTCATGTCCGGCATATTGATGTGCCTACCGGTTGCACGACTCAGCAGTTAATCTTTCTTTGTACACGGGGTAATGGGTCGCCTATCCATACACGGCCTCTTACAAAGAGGGGGGCAAAGGCACTCGAGTCTTGAGCAACAGAATTCCCATCTTGATGCTGAAGAGCAAGGCCATCCGCATGCGCGCCCACCTGGCAACCATCAGACTCAAGCTATTGCCTGCATCTATATATATATCGAACTCTATGACATACCGCTCCTGATCTCCACTTCTCTGTACCCTCTTTTCCAACAGCCCCACAGCAAAGGCTGTGATTTGGTTCAGGAACGTTAACACCATCCCTGTCTTGCCTGACTGTTTACGTACATCTCACAGATCATGAAGACACCCTAACAATCGCGCCGTCCCTGTCTAAAATCTTCAGCTACTTATTTGCAGCAGAAATGTGACTGTCGTAGTGCTGCTCTTGGTCATAGTATGGGTAGCAGCTGTTTTACACTGCAATTACACACCACAGCTTCATATGCAGGTTTACACTGCAGTGCTGTGCGTGCATAACTATACATACTGCTGCTTCACGTGCTTGCAGCGGGACATCTGCTGTTCTCTGCGCTTGTTGCGGGCGGATCAAAGAGTTCCCCACTCACACCAGCTTCCGCGTTCTAGGCATCACGCCCCCACCCATGTGGATCAGGCCCGGATGAAGCACTACAGCGGCCTCACCCTGCTAGCATGTCAGTCCAGTCAAGAGTCTCCACACCACTCTCGCCAGCAAACATACACCTGGCTGATTCCGTGTTGCATATCCTTCGCATGTGCTTAACCAGGTGAAATCACTTGCTGTCTGCATACCCGTCTCCCACAGAATACAACCCCATTATACATACCACCCAGTCTCATGAGTGCAACCTGGGTAGCCCAACAACCAGAATTCCTGAAATCCAGCATACACAGCTCAGTTGTTGCCCACAACCTTCCACAGCACTAGATGCATCCCCGAAGGCACGTTCCAGCGCATGTCCACGTCATTGGGCTACTGTCCATGCAACAGCACCGGGCCGCTACCCGGGTACATATGGTGGCTACCCAGTGTCGCGGGTACGGCAACCTGGGTAATATTTGGATCTATCCAAGAACCAGGGTTGCTTGAAACCATCATACACAGCTCGCCAGTGGTCCAAAACCTTCTATAGTAATACTCACATCCTCAAAGACATGTTCTAGCACCTTTCAGCATTATCCGTTCACTGTCCATGCTTCCCGCGATGCTACCCATGCAGCTGGTATTCATGTAGGCCTGGTACCCAAGCATACGGGTACTCCCCTGTGCAGCACATTGCCGTAGCAGTAACCCGGTGGCGCAATTTCTAGCTACCACCATTCTGCCTACCCACATGCCAGGATTAACATCACATGCCGAGGTCATCTTGTTTCAATCACACAGCATCTCCCAATCTACGAGCGACTGCGCCAACACCCGGGCCCTGTAGTTACATGTCTATGAATAGTCAGTCAAGCACACACTAATTGTTGCACGGGTGAGCATGCTTTTGGTTGGCACGACTGTTTCTTACATCGCTTTGGGCATCATGCAAGGATCAACCTAGGGCCTAGCAGGCGGGAAATACAAAATGCAGACATGATCAAATCGTCCTGGATTCCACTGGGGGACAAGCGCAGAACAATTGCGTTGGCTGCTTCCCTTGTGGCTGTGACATGCAGCATGTCGTATCACAAGCAGATCACTCCACACCGGGCACTCCCTGAGACCAGCCCTGCCCACGAGAGAATCTACATGCATCCATCCGTGTTCCACCGGTGTCATCATGGCCATGTAAGCATGTCGTTCATACACAGGCTCCTGACACAGCGGGCCTCCTGCGCCTCCAGCGCCTTGCACAAGGAACACCAATCAGGCTGTGCGGACGTGCGTATGAGCGTATCCGAGCAGCAGGCTTGTACAACAAGCAGACTAGAGAGATGCCATGAGCGGATTCGTCAATGACGTCATGTCAGGTGCAATTCCTCCCATACTCAAATGCATGGTCACATGGCAGGTGGGAAGACTGAAGGGACATGATGGGTTGCACCGCTCCGGACAAAGTACTTGTGCATGGTGCATGCATGGCGTCAGTGATCAGAAGGCAATGTAGGGTGCCCATCTTATACAAGCGGTTTTTCGCGTTTGCACAAGCGTCCTCGGATGGGGACGTGATAAGCTCCTGCGTCCACATTGGGCCTTCGCTGAACACCCCAGCGCGGGAGTACCCACGCCCAGATATCGTGGCTGCCAGAGTTATGTTTAATCGGGACTGGGCACTATGTGTTCACTTTGGGGGCCAGGACCCGTCCGTGATGCCGTGCGTTGCTAAGCGTATATATACTAGCAGAAAGCCCCAGTGTAGGTATATTGTATTCCTAGTGTACTTTCACTGTATACGGGGCAATGCTTGCTGAATGTTCAACGTACACTTATATGTCTCAATGAATGTTTCCTCACCAGCAGGACCCACATTCAGTGGACCTACATCGAGAACTGGTAGATTTTTTCCGCGGATGACCTTGCCTGAATGTTGTCAAATATCATTGGTGCACGATGGATACGTACATGATCGATCGCAATCGCATGGGATGCAGTGGCATTCTGGCTCCATGAACACACAGCGATACCCATACAAAAACACTGTCCAGTGGTCGGTCCAGTGGACGGAGGACGATATAAAAGCTGACCCCTTCTTCGGAAGGTCTTGGGTTCGATTCCGCGTGCCCCCCGGGTTTCGAACA
>JAUMHO010063265.1:0-21243 GCA_032360965.1 Ulva armoricana
CAATGGATCCTCGTTAAGGCGTTTACATTGTACTCATTCCAATTACCGGACCATGTGGCCCAGAATTGATATTTATTATGTTGTCAACTTCAAATGCACACCTCTATGTGCCACAAGGCCCAACTGAATTTATTACTCTCCCACTGCTAAGGCTCAGCAATGTCTGAGGCACCATAAATCCCCTCAACCGGGTAATGCTTGTTGCATGTATCAAATGACTTCCAAACATTAAAACGGACATATGCTTCAACTCAGTTAAGCTTGTCTGTACTAATTCTATGCAACGATTTCTAAATTTCGTGGTTTCACGGGACAACGATTTAGGCGCCCCTGGGCTTCGGTTAACACCTCAGCCGCGCCAAAAATGGTTGTCGCCGATGCTGTACACATTTTGACCGGGTCATGAGCCAGCTATCGTTGCATTGCGTCCAAGGGTGACCACGAGCAACTTCGAGTACCTTGCCACCGAATACGGAGCCGGTCTGCTTGATGAGCTTGAGCCGTTAGTCGGCGGCCTGGCAGCCTGAGACACGGTACCCGGTTCGGGAAGGTCCCGCTCGGGCAGCCTGCCCTGGCGCCCTGCCAGCCCATCTAGCTTGAGGGGTAGCCGGCAGGGGTGGTTAGCCAAGTTGGCCAGAGTGACAAGCAGTTTAATGTCTGGGTGGTTTTAGGCACCTAAACCTTGGCCACGGTACTTTCTCATGCCAATGTATCTTTGACCATCTGTTCCACCATATCGTGTCCATGTCGGCGCACGCACCTCAGGCGGGCTTCCTGGGCATTTCCATGCAGCTGAGCCATGAACTGTGGCGAAATTACTCAAATCCAAAACTTGTTCCCTTGATTAACCGTGTTCCGTTTGTCTGTTTCTGGCTGTTGCGAGCTTTTATTTGATGTCTGCACGGCTTTGGCTTGCTCGGGCACCCAGTGAGGCGGCAATGAGCGGGGCCGGTTTTTTTGGTGCAACGACACTAGCGCCACTGTTGGCCAGGGGTTCCTTGCACAATATTCCAAAGCAGCACCCGCGCTTTCTCTCAAAATGTGTACCTAAACCAGTGTATTGCGCCAGAAATATGTAATACTGTTCTTTGTGTTTTGGGCACCGAATCCAAAACCTTCCTTATTTCCTGGCTCGGAAAATCCAAAATTGAGTCCAAAACCAGTAGATGGTGACAGCCGATCAAAATAATTACCGCCAAAACTTTCCGGTGGTTTTGGGTACATCCCGTAAAAGCCAAAACCCGAAGTTGTGTTTCGGGTCTTTTCAGCTCTGTTTCCCATGTTTCCCACGAAGATGTTCTACTAACCTGAAACATCTGTCTGACGGGGCGTATGGTCACCCAACCTGCATATCATGGACCATGCATGATTGTTTCCATGCATCACATATTGCCCCGGTCAGCGTTTCACTTCTTGCATGACAGCGTGTAGTAATGGCCTGTGGGAGGCTAGACAATGATAAGGAGCCACAAGTCCATGTAAACCTGCGCAACGCATCCACCACTTGCTCATAATCATGTATTTTGAACGCCCTATAATCCTGCATCCCCTCTGCGTCAAGCTCACCCTCCCAGCCCCTCTGGTTCTTCGAGCCGACCCCTGCCTGCCTGTCCCACCCCACCTAGACTCAGTCAGTTGCCCTCCGGTCACCCTTTCCTGATTACGGAATGTTCCTTCCCTGCGTTTGTTGCCATGGGTAATTGCCTCTGGCAGGCCTGTCGGGCGTTCCGCGCCTGGTGCGCTGCGGAGAGCCTCCAGCTCATCATGCTCTACGTTCCCCCCAACACCACATCAAACGTGCAGGCACAGGACAAGTTCTACAACAAACCGTTCAAGCGCGGTACGAAGGCAGCCTTCTGTGGCCACCATGTCAAGATGTTCCGGAAAGCGAACATTTATCGTACGTTGGCAGTGGTCCGGCTTGGTTACCAATGCTTTGATGAGTGCGATCACACCGCAAGTCTGCTGAATGTTGCTTGTGTGCAGCTATGCCTCGTATTGGTACTGCTGTGTGAAAATGGTTGTGTTGCATAACTGTCAGATGTCAGCAGGCCACGAGTCCGTCATTACATACTTCTGGATGTCCGCCCTCAATCCCGCATCAGCCCGATTGGCTGGAGCCGCATCGCCTGAGATGTTGAACTGTCATCCGTGGCTGGGAATCATACGTCTTGCGTTGCACGTTTGACGAGCGTCCCAATGATACAGTGCGCAACGCCAAGCGTGCCATCTGGGACGAGACCCATGAGATGTACCCTCCCTCCCACAACCATGACCACACATAGCCGCCGCCAAAGACCTGCCAATCCGGGCATGAATCCCTTGTGCAATCTAGATATTACAGGCTATCAGACGTTTGGTGCGCTGGCTTCTGAGGACGCGGCTACCGTGACAGTGGGAGACATTGCATCCCCTCCTACTGCGCCGCTGCAAGCAGTCCCAACACCAGTTGCTGGACAGAAGCTGTACCCCATATTTGTTGCCGCTCGCCGGCACATGGCAGCTGGAAACATGGATGGCGCTTAGGGCCCAAGGTTTGACGGGGAGTTGCTGATAGAGGTGGTGGTGGGTGCTTAAGGTCGGTCAGAGTGGCAGGTTAGAGTGGCAGGTCAAGATTAGGGGTACGCATGCTGTATACTATAGATAGTGGCCGATGCCGCAAGGAGGAGCTTGCGCCTTGGACATTTCTGAATTTCCAGGGGATGTGGATTGTACCGGTACAACTATTTGCTCCCATGTTTGCGGCGGTTGAAATAATTGGGAGCGTGTGGTTCATTATATTAGCGGAAACCCCTGCACCTGGTACAATAGTTCGGAGGTGCAATAAATAGCGGGGTTGCAGTACGTGCAAGAACATGGTTGTGAACAACAGTGGGTACAACAGTGGGTACAACAGTGGCTAAACATTACGGACTCCATGGTTGGCTGATGTATCTGCAATGACCTCCTTGTAGTATGACGCTAACCATGGCTGTAGCACCAAATTTCTACAGTCCAGAGAATCAGCAGGGCATCTAGGAGCCGTTGTACAACGTTGGCAACTCTGACCAGCAGCTACAGTGCTCCTTCACACACCGTTGGGGGACAATAAATGGATGAAAGTCGTTGCATCCCTGATGCACTAATGTACATAAGCTGTGAGTGAAGGTACCCACGAGAGGCCCAATCAATGTAAGAAATCAATCTGATTGTACTTGTGGGAAACGAGTCAAACTGAGGGTATGGCATTGCATGGACATGTGCCCTATCTCGACAGATTATGATGTAGGCTGGATTGTAGTTGAACTCATGCAGCTGTGCGCCTTGTGTACTGAGTACAGTCAATTGAGTTCACAATGGACAGGAGTAATAGCCATTGCAGCCCCGGCGCATGCATTAGATTGTAGAAGCACACTGTGAGGCAATTTGGCCAAAGCACGATGTGGTAGTAGAGCGACTGATGGAACTAGGGGTGGGGCCGTGATGGATTGCAGTGGGTAACAGTATACCATTGGTATGCCTAGCAGAGGAGAGACTGTCACAGTCACGGCTGAGACCACCCGCAGGGATGCCATGGCATCGCAGATGACCTTGATGCTCAGATCATGTGCATGTATACAGAGGGGCAGTCTGTTGCTACAGAATCAGGATGGCATACAACGCGCATGCAAGAAAAACTAATGTAGTAGTTGTGCAAGTTGCACTTCAGAATGTGGGACACAGCATGATCATGATTGTTCGCCTCAATGTCAGCAGTAAAACAGACATTCCCAGTACTAATTCCGCCTGTATTGACAATCAAGATGGGTCCGTACTGATGCGTCACGTCGATCCGGTTTTCCACATGGATTCACACAGCTCCATATTATGGGAGTGCAAATCTAATGCTGAGACATTGGCCTGGTCAATGGAGACCACCTACACCAGACGAACACCAGACGATGCTGCCTCCTGCATGCTGTGCGCACACCTAGCCACAGACTTGATGTGAATGCGGATGTCAAAGCGCCCAATTCTAGCCTCCGATTAACCAGCAGCTGTGTTGTAAATGTAAATGTGACACTTAATCGCCATATCCTACAAAGACCTTGACATCTCCGGATAACCACGGGGTGTTGTGCGTAGTCTGCCAAGGGGGAGGTGAGTGGGGTTTGTGAATTTTGCCAATGGCAGCAGTACACACACCGGCTGTGGATTTGGCAAACAGCTGATGGGCATGTACATGGAACAACGGCTGCACAAGGGTTGCACGTTTGTGCTGAGTTTCAGTTCCAGGTGTCAAAACTAGACGCAAATACCAACATGCTGTGTTCATTCAACATTCTCAGCTGCACTGGGTTGCACATCTGTATTGTGCAGCGTGTGCCATGGTAATACTCATGCAGCCGCAGTGGCAGCAGCGTACATGAGCATGCATGAAACCCTCCGATCAGCTGGCATGTCTACGCTGTCTACGCAGCTCTACCAGTGGATTGTGCTAGTGGGTCATGTGAAGATGGCAAGAGCAGCACAGGGGCCGGCATGCAAGTGGCAGTGAGAACCATGGCACAGGCAGGTGCCTAAACTGGTGTGCCGTCATACACGATGCCGATGCGGAGCGCGACTGGGACACATGACCAAGGTGTACCATCACTGTCTGATACTGTATTTTCTGGGCGTGACAGGGTGGTGCACCTCAGTACTGGCAGAGCGGTGCCGGGCCGGTGGAAGTGGGTGTCTTGAGGGGTGCACATGCACCCGACACGATGCTGATGTGGATAAACAGGCTGCTGTGGCCCGCCGCTGAGACACAGCTGGAAATGCCTGCGCCAACTCCGTCAGGCTGAACATTTCGGTGCTTGTGCGTCGTGAGAATGGCTGGCGTTGGCACTCATGTGGCTGGCCTGTGTGGCCGTATGCAGGGGACTTTGGCTACCCCTAGCGAGCAGCTACCTGCAGTCGACGACTCGGCGTGGCGGAGGTCTGCGATCACATGTCGGTACAGGCAAACACGGGACAATCCATGTGAAACGGCACAGGCAGTAGCCATGAGCAACGGCTCATTGATGTCGCATATAAGGCCGCTGTGGCGTTGAAGTGGTATGCTACGATGCAGCAGTGCTGACAAGCCGTGCTGACATGCTGTGCTACATCTGAGCTACTGTGCCGCCCTGCTGCCGCACTCCAATGCTGCAGCACCATGCCGCTTTTGCCGTGATGCTGTGCGATACCTCCTTTCCGCTTTGCCATGCCGCCATTCAGTGCCGTGATGCCCTGACACCATGCACGCCGTGCTGTGTAGCCGTCAGTGCTGCCGTGGCCGTGCTGCTGCATTGCGCTGCCGCTGTGTTTAGGCAGACGGCCGGGTGTGATGCAGACACCCTGCTATGTAGTGGATCAAATTGATACGCTTCGGCCCTGAACAGTCCGGACAGACACCCAAGCCTGGTGCCCATGCTCCAAGCAGTTTATCCCCTGAACAGGTGTTGCCAACTACTGACAGGACATGCGACCGTGAAAACATAGCTGCTTCTTCTCCTTAAACAGTGACAGCAATCGGGGAGACCGGTGCGGGTTCTCTGGTTCAAGGGCATCCTGCACAGTTCATGAACAAGGCTGCCACACTTGTTCGTGTGCGCAGGTCATCGATCAGCCCTTCCTGTTGGTAGATCACATGCAGTTCATACTGGCTGGCATGCATGCCCTCCACTCCCTCCACTTGCAGGCACGCATTCATGATGGCAGGAGTCATCGCCGGTCCGGGCTGAGACCACAGACAGGGTGAACAGACACTGTTGACACAGCGGACAGAGCACGCAGGTGGTGTTCTGTGTGACACGATTCACCGGCTCGCTGCCTGGCATGAATCAATGCAACTGGTTGTCCCGTTTCATGAATCCCTCAGTCCGCACCTCTGTGTGAGCTGCGAAATGTCTGCACCTGTTTTGTTCATGCATGTCACTGGTGCTCATATGGCTGCAGGGTGCACCTGGTTGCTGAAACGTTACCTGGACACGTGCGAGTGCCGGTGCCAGTGCTGTTGCCCCGTGCCAAACTCACTGACCGCAGTAGGTCCACAGTCTGCACTGTTCAGAGTTGGCGACACAGGCCGAGCACCTTGGTCGCAAGCTGCCTGGACTCATGGAGCACTGCACTAATAGTAAGATAGTAAGTCTTGCAAACTGTTATTTTTAACCTGCGTACGAGAACACATGCACCCCCCACGCTTGCCTGAATCACATGGCCTCAACTTCAATGGCGTGAGGGATGCCAGCGACACCCCAGACAATATCCAGAGGGCTACTGGTGCGACAGGACTCGGTGCGACTCAAGGCCTCGCAGAATCGCATATAACAAGGTTTGACTGCAGGCCCCCTGCCGCTCCCGCGACACCAGCTAACTGCCTGCTCGCATCTGCGGCTGCGCACAGGCATCTCCAGCGCCCAGGCCAGGTCGCTTGGATTGCATGAAGGACATTGGCATGAGTGGTATTGGAGCAGCACGTAGACCTCCCCACAGCAGTCAAACACCGTGTATCCATGGCATGCTACTGCTTGGGTTGTATGCAACATCTAATGTTTGATTGTTCTGGGACGGCCGCTCACGTTGACAGCTCGGCGTGTACATCGAATCCAATGCGGGGCACACCCATGCGGCAGATTGGTTGAAGATTTGGTATACCCCGGTGCTGGAGGTTTTTTGGCCAGCAACTTGCAAAGGTACAACTCACAACGCCAGCGCTGCGGCTACAGGAGTTCAATACAGGCACTGTGGCGCATAAACGGCGATGTAATCATACATACATAAACGTGGCACCAGCCACGAGCAAGAGTAGGCCCGTGCTGACGGACAGCACGGATCTAGTAGTTTCCAGTGCATGGCCATGTGGCCTGCTGTGGCAGATTGGGCTTTAGGCCATGTCAGGAACAAGTTTGTCGACATCATGCAGTGATGCATGGGTGCAGGGCACCATGCATGCATGAGTGTGACGTGGTTAGGACAGGCTGATCGAAGGATACACAGTGATGATCCGAGCGAGCCATACAGGATTGTGCTGTTTACCTGAGGTCGTCCGTGATGACTGGATGCGTAAACAGGTGTGGTTTCGATACTGCTGCATGTGCAGTGTAGTAGTTAATGCATGCTGTTTGGCTGGCATACTGAAGGTTTTGTGGGAATGCAGACTGTGTGAGTATTCTGTCTGGAGCAATACGTCAACAGCTCTGTTTCGCCACACCCGCCGGCGTCGCAGTTGTGCTTGAGACAGGCTTTCAGGTGCGCGCTGCATGACAAGCAAAGCGGCTGGTGCTCTATGTGGCAGTGTTGGACCTTCAGTGATGGGCCTCTGCATGGATTGTTGGGGACAAGGCGCCATAAATTATCCTAACAAAGGAGAGTGCCTCTCATGAGAAAAGGTCATTGCGGACACTTGATACCTTCACGCGCAACGACCGGGCATGGCCGTGGAATGAGGTGATTATGTATTACAGCACGAGAGGACACGGCAGGGGCAGGGGCAGCTACATGCTAGAGGCCACTGCGCGCCAGTGGTAGCATGCATGCAGTGCATGAGTGCTGTGGTTCACGGCAGCGACACCGGAGTGCCGGGGGTGCGTTGCAGGTGCGGCTATGATGGCACAGAGGAGCACCGGCTCTGGCAGGGTGCATCGATTGGCCGGTCATGATCCACGCAGCCCTTGCGGCAACGGATCTCATGACTGCTGGGCGAATGAACAGCAGGTCTGGACATCCAGTTGCTAGAATCGTGGGAGTCAAGCTGTAGAAGATTCGTGACCAGCTGCGGCGTATCGCGCGCCTCCAGTGCGTGGGCGGTGGCTGCAAGTTCAGACGTTTTCAATTCTACTACTGCTGGGTGTTTCACGAGACCCTCCGGTGTGTGTCTGGCCCACACATGCCAGGTCGCTGCAGCCTCCCAGACTGGGCTCACACCACCGGGACTCCCAGACATACACAGCTCTCCTGTGTGCTGAAGGTCTACCAATTGCCATACCTGTTACTCAACGGCGCCACCTGTGGCCAGAGGGCATTACCAGAAGGGGTCGCATCACTCCTCATTTGACCTGCCACAAACAGGCCCTGACAGCTGCATCCATGGATGAGAGTGGCTACATCTTGTGTGGATTTGTTGTAAATTGCACCCTCGGAAATAGGGCTAAGGGGCAGACAGTGGTGCACTGCTGTTTTCTCGCTGGGGCTGCGCTTGAGGATGACAGTCACTGGTTTGAGGGTGACCTCCACTGGATTCATGCCGTTCATTGCGACCCCCATGCGAGTGTGGCATTTCTAAGGCAGTGGTGAGAAGACGGGCCACCACGGCCACCTGTGTCTGCCACAAACAGGCGAGTTGCAGTGTTGCCGACCATTGCTCTGCCTCAGCCTGCAGACAAGCCTGCCAGGGGAAGAGGCTCCCCCTTCCAGATTCCGAACAAGCAATTATAGTAAGATAGAATGGGTGCGGAATTCAGATCCTTGCGAGTGTGTTGGAGAAAAACTGGCCTCTAACGAAGCAGTACGACAAAGGTTGTGTTTATTTGAAGCAGTGGCCGTATGTTATCCAGGAGCCTGGGAGAGGGGAACTACCCCCTTGCACATCCTTCAAGACTGCGCCACCTACGATGTGCTCATAGTTTTGCAGGGGTTGGCGTAAGGCGGCTGTCTTCATAGTGGAGAGCCGGCCACCGTGGCAGCCCCCGTATCTGGCATCTCAGCTCGTTCTCAGCGTGCACTAGAGTATGCCACCTGATGCATGCAGATGCCCGTACTCTGGGCAAGGAAGGGCAGCACGTGGCTGCGAGGTGACGTGAGGAGGCATGTGTGCGATTGGGCTAGCATGCCTGACGGACATCCAGGGCAGCGCTTGCTCTGGTCACATGAAACGAGAACCGGCCACAGTTTCATGTCCTGGAGCGCCAGTTACGGTACATGCCAGGCGCTTGCTGCTGGCGTGCTATGGGTGGTCGACGCTGGGCGGCAGAGCATTGTTTCCAGGGTGAAGCCCCAGCATTAGAAGCAAGGAACGATGCATGCCCCGGTCAGAACACACTGTTTGCCCAACCGTGGCGGCCTTGACCAGGGCGGTAGCCAGGCGCGGCCACGGCACGCCACCCAGAGATGCTTCGTCTGCAAGAGGCTGGACAAGCAGTGGTGGGAGTGAGGGTGCACCTACGATTCCAAGCTGGCAGACGTGGCTGGGGTGAGACAGTGTGGAGGAGCGTGCCAGCGTGGAGAACCCAGTGCTGCCTTGCACCAGGGGATCCGGAGGCAGTGCAGCAATTGCAGGCTGGGGCACCGGGTGTCTGCATGCATCATGTCAACGCGTGTTGGCTTTCTACCGGCCATAGCTGACAAAACACATCTGGACTGTGTCAGTGGCTGTGTCAGTGGCTACAGGCAACACTCGCTCGAAAGTCGCTGCACCCTGCCAGAGCCACGTGGCTGCCACGAGAAGTTGCTCCTCAACACATAATCGCGGTTTCTCGGTGCTAGGAACAGCAGAAACCTCTGGATTTTAATTTGATGCTGACAGCTGTTGTTACCAGCTGTCGAATGTCCGATCTGTGGGTATCATGCAAAGGTTCTCGTTTGTGGACTATCAGCCCAGCACAACACACACCGGTCCACAAGCAATAGAACACATGCGTGCATGCATCAGATGAGGTGCCGGCCATGCAGGCCTGCCGACCTTGCCATGCATGACAGTCGCTACTGGGGAGCCAGTGGTCGACCATGCATCGTGCGCTGCGCACAGCAACCGCATGGGGAAGGATCTCGGGCCAAATACAACCAGACACTACCTTCAAGTAGTACAGCAATAAAAGAGGTCAAAGAAGGTAAGGCAAGAGACTGTGGAGATAGAGGGACGTCGACACTGACAATTACGATGCTGGTATTGAGGCATTGCAGTGAGAGCTTGGGACCGGGGGAGTTGGCAGATTTCTCACACGGCTGGCTTGGACTCCGGCATTCGCGACAGCCACTCCGGCAGATTCACACAGAGACACGAGGAGCCTGGCAGAGCCACCAGAGATAAGCCGGGATGTCACACAAGGCGTAGGTGAGGCCCACCATGAACTACCTGCATGCTCTGTGAGTGCAGACACACGATCAAGTACGTCACACGGTGACGGTGCAAGGAGACGGCCAGAGATGGTTGGGCTGCAGGATGCTCAGAAGCAGTGGTGGGGGTGCGGGCAGTTGCACCTGTCCTTCCGAGCTGGCAGACGTGGCCGGGGTGTGGCAGAATGTGGCGGAACGTGGAGCAGCGTGACAGGGTGAAGTATGCAGTGCGACATTGCAATAGTGGGTCCGGAGGCCATGCAGCAGGCTGCGGGTCACTGGGGATGAGGCTGAGAGTCTGGTGCCAGCATGCATGCAGACATCGTGGGGCTGTTGTATCACGGCCACAGCTGACAGCTCGTGTCGATGCCAGCTCTTGTGCTAGCCCCGTGGCTTGGGCAGGGAGCACCAGCCTGCCGGTGATGAGTGTGGCCACTGATAGAGTGCCCATGCGGCAATGCTGGGAACAGAGGGTGCGCAGCAGACATGTGTGGGGGTGGTTGGCAGCTGCCATCTGCCAGGTGTGACGCCGAGGAGCCACGAGCGTGGTGCATCAGCCCATTCTGACCAGCACACCACTCACTGGTCCATGGTCAACAGAACACATACTCGGACGAGGTGTGGTGGCAGGCGTGCCGACGATGCGATGCATGACTGAGACTACAAGGGAGTCGGTGGCCGTAGTGGGCTGCGCACACCGGCAGCATGTGACTCTGAGGATCTCTGGGCAATCGTGGACGAGTCTGTGCTTCCTGCAAGTTTCGCACGTCGCAATTCGCAATAGAAGAGGCCACAAAATGCTGGGGCTCAGGTGTTTGGCAACAGCCACGGTGGCAGATTCACACAGACATAGGGGCATCCTGGCAGAACCACCAGAGCAAAGCAGGGATCTATCAGAAAACGCATGCCAGCCCCGCCATGAACTACATGCATGCAACTCTGTCAGCGCAGACCAACAAACACGTACGAGTGACGGCGGCGGTGCAAGGAGGGCCTGATGCAGCGGCCCTATGACAACCGGGATATAGAACGAGCGTTCGTAGACCGGTTGGCTGGGTACCTGCACCGCGATATGTTGGTCGCACATGCCCGCCACACGCTAGGGGTGTCCGCGCATGCAGCACCAGCAGCATGCAGGGATTCTACGGACCAGCATGCTGCAGGTCGGCTGCCTCTGCTCAGCGCCTGCCCCTTCCGTGCTCCCCGCTGAACAGCAACCCTCCGCAGCCCATGATTCTGATGTGTGGCAATGCCCTTGAGCGCGTCAAGAGTGTTGGGGGGTGAGCTCGTGCCGCTCCTGCACAGGCTCAGACTGTGCGGCCAGGGCTGCTACTGCGGGCTCTGACCCCTGCCCCACACCCCTGCCCACTGCCCTGTCAGCGTTGACAGCGAGCATGTGCGCGCGCGGCGGTGATGGAAGCAGGAGTTGGCATCGCGGCAGAGCGCCAGAGCGCTGGTACCCACTGTTACATATTAGATGGTGTTCACAGAACGGCTGGTGTCAACGAACAGGCTGTTGTTCACTGATAGGCTGGGTTTCACTAATACGCCGAACGGATTCTGAACTTTGCTGGACAGATCTCAGCCGGTCTCTGTGCATGCTCGCTGCAGGTGACCCGCACGCATGCTCATCCGTGAGTCGCCGCAGACATGCCTGGTCGGGGCGCCACGAGGGCATGGAGAATGACGGAGGACACAGCTTTCACGGCGTGCTGTCAACCGGACCATCAGATGGTATCAGGAAGTGGCAATTCGCTCTTCTCTTGAGAACGATACGTGCTCATGCGCAGCTGCGTCGACGGCACCGTGCTACCTCGACACGTCGGGCCCCCTTCTAAACCAGAGCAATGCTACAGTGAGTCAGAGCTCTAGAGATTGTGTCACACTTGCAGAGCGCTGACCGAGGCGAATCAAAGAGGATGCAGCAGTTTTGGCAGTCAGTAGATGTACATAGAGAAAGTTTGTTGGCTCTGACTTTGGGGAGTTGAAAAGTCTTCCTGCTGCGCTGGTCAAAACAGCACCGGTCAAAACAGCTACTTCCTGCGCTGGTCAAAACAGCGCCGGTCAAACCAGCGCCGGTCAAACCAGCGCCGGTCAAACCAGCGCCGGTCAAACCAGCTACTTGCTGCGCTGGTCAAAACAGCGCCGGTCAAACCAGCTACTTGCTGCGCTGGTCAAAACAGCGCCGGTCAAAACAGCTACTTGCTGCGCTGGTCAAAACAGCGCCGGTCAAATCAGCTACTTGCTGCGCTGGTCAAAACCGCACCGGTCAAACCAGCTACTTGCTGCGCTGGTCAAAACAGCGCCGGTCAAATCAGCTACTTGCTGCGCTGGTCAAAACAGCACCGGTCAAATCAGCTACTTGCTGCGCTGGTCAAAACAGCCCACACGAGTGGCCTGGGGCAGCCGTGGCACTGATGTACAGGACATGAGAAAGCAGGTCCCCCAGTAGACGTTACGCTGTTCTCAATTCTTCACAAAACTGCTGAGACTGGATACGTAGATGCCATGCTGACAGGCGTGCTGGCACAATCTAGGATTCATGCATTCTCATCTCTTGCGGACCTGCCTTCACGCGACGGTTGCTGCATGCATATGCTACCACTCACAATCGTGTCTGCTTGCAACACCGTAGTACTGATTGTACACCGGCCTGTACACCGACACTCGCCTCACTCATACTGACAGGAACGTCTGCGTCAGGAAGTGAACTGTTGGCTACGATTCCAAAGGGGGACTCGGCAGGATGGCAGAGGGACGGAGGGGCGAGAGGGGACGTGGTGGCCCGGCAACGGTGGCAAGCGCGCCGGAGGCATTGACATTAGATACGGGGGCCGCAGGCCCTCAACAACGGACTCAACGGCTGAAGGAGGCATTCCCAGAGGAGTAAGTATAGCTTGTGGCCGGCGGGCATCCCTGCGCGGCACATTCAGCATCTCCGGTGCAGGCGGCACCCTGGTAGACACACTGGGACAGTGACTACAGGAGACGTCCTGGTGGCAGACTGTCCAAGACGGGCAAATCTGAGCAAGGAGGACTATGGTATCATAAGGAAACGTTGCCACTCAGCAGAGGTAGTTAGACCGCGGATGCTCAGAGGCAGCCCTTTGGGGCAGGCGCACGGGTTTGCTCTTGGTAGCAGTGTTTGGGGAAACGCAATCCATGCTACGTTTTCACATAGCGATTGCAGCCATTTTCTCAGCTGAACGTATGCTACTGTTGCCTGAAAAATACCTGCCTAAAATTCAGTAGCAAAACACGGGATGTCATTTGTCATTTGTTACGAGTGTCCACGCAGAAGGTCCCCTCCAATCAGGTGTTAAACTTGCAAACAGGTCTCTAGAGCATATGGGTTGGCAATGTTCTGCGGAAGTTGACGCCAATGGGGATTGGTGATTCATAATTGCAGAGCACGTGTTGGCAATGTTGCGGAAATGCAGCTTTCTGGGATGAACAGTGACACTCCAGAGGATGCTACACACATGTCTGGGTTGGCGTGTCTCATTCCTTGAGAACAGCTTCTACAGAAACCCACACTCCATGAACAATCAGCAATTGCGTCATCAAACAGCCTGACAGTGCATACATCTTGCCTCTATAAGCCACGCCAGAGCTACACTGACGAACCAGTTCCCTCGGTGTTTTATACATCCAGGCCAACTTGGTGTGGCTTGCTGTGGAAGGGATTTCCGAATCCTGTGTGTTAGCACAACAACCGCGTATGATGAACCTATTACTCTTCGCGTGGCTTCTGAAAGTACAGGTACAAAAGAGTATGAAATCAAGATCTGGAAATGGCTGTTGAGCTGTGGCAAAGCCTGGAAAAGAGGCGTGTCAGGCTTGCGAAAGGTCATGTCGAGCGGTATCTCTGCCCGCAATGCGCGTCGCGGGACATCCTATCAGGCCAGTCCTCTGTAGCTGACATCAACTGATATGTTTTACTTTGTTCGGAGTTCACGGGCGTGTGGTGAGAGCTCCGTATGAATTACAAGCGTCCATAACCGATGAATGGCAATCGCGATGCAAGCATGAACGAAACGCCTGGATGATGGGAGACGACGTGACTAATATCATAGATTACCGGACTCCTGTGCGCAATCTCGGAGCTTGAATGGCTGTCAACAAAGGACACGATCAGCAGTCGACTGTGCATCAAACCGTCGCAGGAGACTGCTATCGCTTTACAAATAAGTTAATTATCAACTTACTATTTCAAGCCTCGAGCCATGAGAGTTATGGTGGTTTGGCCATGAATGCTTGACCAACGTTAACACCAGTTCAGAAGCAAGGGTGACAGCTGTATGTCTGGACTGTGCGAAGGGATGCATAAGCTATTATGCAAACATGGTCTATCAGTATCTATCGGTCAGGCATCGCGTGGGTCAATTCAATATAGCCATAAACGCGCTGCCGTGCACCCAAATACGGCACATCAAGCCGCACTCTAAATTAAATATATAACATAGTGTTGACGTGCAGTTATTACAATTCCAAAGCTCAGCATTCAGGATAGGCGAGGATCCGCGCCTGAACATGGTGCTCGCTGCACAGCATATCTTCACAGCATGTCCGGCGACTGCCGATTTCATTACCGAGCCGCTTCCAGTCTGATGCTGCATATTCGAAAGTATGCAAGGTGGTCCTGATCAGGCGTCTGGCAGTTGTGATCGCCTGTTCCACATCGCACGGGATCTGAAGCTGATGGAGCAACAAGGACGCGCTTCCGGAACTGTGCCCGACCTTGCATACTAAAGCGGCGCATTGCTAGCAAACATTTGAAAAGTGGTATATGAGCTATGACACCACTCGGGAGCTCTGTCGCAGTCCAGCTATGACGAGCGCTGAATAGTGGATGGCCTGCAGTTGCGAATCAGACGGCTACTGTCCCTAAATTTCCTGATCATAACACATTCTGAACCAAATATTCCCTGAGCTCGGCTGAGGTATGATTGGCTGTATTCATGGCTTGCGTCGATTCGTCCTTTCAAGAACAGCTGCATGCATGGGGGGTCCCACTGGTCCATTACACTGGTCCATCGCGATATCTGGTACTTGCCAGCAAAACTGTCACCCATGCAGTGCCACTTCCTCATGACTTTTACGATGAACAGGCCATAGTGGCCATGGCAAATTATTTTGTTTGTGCTGGGCGATCCGGTGAGCAATGACTGTCTTTTCCCCAGAAAATCTTCCGAATTTTTTTTTATCTAAATGTGTACGCACATCCCCAGAAACTCGGCTGGGAAGCCACAGGCACGTAATCGTTTCGGCAGACAGCTTCTCTGAGCAACCTAGGCGCAGGTGCATTGACCGTTCATCCGTGGGTAACCAGACAAGAAAACTCCGCCCGTCATCCTCAACCTAAACGAGCATCACCCACAGTACCGCTGCAAAAAGCAGGGCGGAAGAGGGGCCGCCAAGGCAGGGCACGCCGTTATTTAGAAAGGCACCTGAATTATTCGCGACGCTGCCCGCCTCCGGAGCTCGTCGTGGGGGCCTGCGGTGTCCTTCTTGACCGCCATCCCAGGTAGCGGCATGACACTCGGCGACGACATGCTTGTCGTTGCAGTGTGGCACCGATTGGGCCACCGCGTGCCAGATCACGTGGCCCCGCCGCCGTTCAAATGCAGAGCAGGTGTTGCTGGCTTCCCAGATCATGCATTGGTCTGTCAGAAGGTGGCCAAGTCGACCCAGATGCGCCATGATAACCTGGCTATTGCCTTGCGCCTGGTCGACTCCTGCACCGGCTGTCAATCAGCGGCGGAGCCACGCTACCGCGCCCTTGCTGGGAAGCAGGGCATGGTGAAGTGCGAGCGCCGTGGCGACATCGTAGATGTGTTGCCACGGCTCGAGCTGGCCGCAGTGGACCTGGTGGTCTTCTGGTATACGCGGCCCACGCCTGCAAGGAGACAGGGTGGACTGCAGTGAAGGCTGAGCGGACCGAGCGGAAAAGGTTCCAGAAGGATGTGCCCAATCACAGGGCATTCCGCTTACTGCCATTTGCAGTGGAGTCCTGCGGGTACATGGGTAAGGAGGCTGTGCGGTTCGTGAGCCGTCTTGGGAGCATCGCTCCGGGCATTCCCGAGGGCAAATTCGTGCGCTGGGCGATGCAGCTGCTGTCAGTGGCGGTCCAGAGAGGCAATACAGAGTTGTACCGCAAGAGTGGCCTCGTGATCTCCCGGGAGCAGGGCAGGCACTACGACGCCGAACTGGATGTGCCTGTGTACATGTTGCTGACGTGTGGTGGTTTGTAGTGTTACTGTAGCACGCTGGTTTGTGTGTGCGCTTTGCAGTTGCATCATCTGTGCGTGGGTGAACGTGGCTAGTGCTGAGCTTACGCTGCCGTTGTTTGATTCCATGACTTGGTCCACTTTATGGTTTTACCCTGGTACTCTACAGTAACTGCCTGAATCATTGCCCATCCGGAGAGGCAAGCTATGAATAAGCGTGCGACTGCAAGGGCAACTGGATTTCAGAAATCTCAGCAGCTAAATGCGGCTGCTGAGTCATCTGGCTGTGCATCTGGACGCTCCATAACAGGGCCGGCTATAGTCTGTGTTTGTGCCAGCAACGAAACCAGCCTCTACAGGGTAGCATATGTGCCAATCGCCACAGGCATCCCCACCATGATGGGCTAGCGCAGGGCAGACTTGCACCAGACATGGGAAGGTGCCAGCTGTTGCTGGGTGCTTTGCTGACCTTGTCCGGACAGGCTGCATGTTTACCCCGCCGAGACAGGTCATGTCGGCGGATGCCACGACGGAGGCCGGCAATCCCACAACACCCAGTATGAGGTGCAGCGCAGACCAGCATCAGATGTTTGATGGGCCGTCGTACGAGGTCGGTGGGTCGATTGGGCGTAAAAGAATCGCACTCGCAGACCTTGCTGTCGTACACCATAACAATATGGGGCTACTGTGCCTGCCACAGTGCATGTCATATTCCCCCGGCAAGTGAGGCAAATGTGGTGCTATGTCCGTGTACACTGCAACAAATAGTGTGGTCGGACGGGCCATACCAGTACTCGAGAGCCACCGATCCTGTGCCACTGGATTTTGAGCTGTCACAGGTCGTCGCCCATGCATGCGCGCAGGTGCGCTCCAATTGGCCTGCGCTCGGCTGGTTCAGATTTCCATTCATCCCACTCATCTGGTTTGGCTGTGTCACACACTGACTGCTACGCGTCATTTCCTGAGCAGGGCTTGAGCTGCGGGTGCTGATGACATGCATTGCCTCCACGCGTACCGCATGGGCCCGGGGGCTCCCGCACCGTGGCCGCGATGTGCCCTGCACTATCAGTGCTGCGGTGGTCCAGCTAACAATTCATGTGTTTTGCGGCAATATTTTTTGGGACTTGGCCCCAGAAATTGCACTTAATCGCCCAACAACGCTCCCGACCGCAGCTACAACAGGAGCTGTCAACATCCAGTGTATGGCTGCTGGAAGTCCGGATGGAATCACTGGCGTAGGCCTCCCCCGCAAGCCCGTGTGACTGATGCCCCTGCATGCCAACATGCACACAGGCGCGCATGTGCCGTTGGATTCTACGACTCGCCGCCTAGCACAGCCAAAGCCAAGCAAACCTGCTAAGCAAGTGCCACCCTTATTACGGTGTGATCTCTCGATCGCACTGTAGTCTGGAGATATTGCATGCATTTACTCCATTTGCCAGTGTACTCCACCAAGGCAGACCAATTTGCTGGTATGCTTTCCTGAGAACATCGCTAACATCACGCAGCAGAGATTTGGGGAGTGTGCTCTACCACTCCCAGCATCGGCGACGCCACCCAGATGGGCATGCACTCCCAGGGGCATGTCAACCAGAAGTCACCTAAGCATCATCAAGACCGCGGACAGTTCTCATGCTCTGGGTTGGGGTGTGTTCAGCCACAGATGTCGCCTATTATATCGATCTGCTGCCGGCGCCTCAGATACACCACCCCCCCATGCATACGCTGCCTGGCCAGGCGTCACAGGCCCACTCTGTGGTGGCCGAAGCGGTACCTGCAGACCATGTTGCACCACAGCACAGCGCAGCAGCCCGCGGTCTGCATCTATGCGCAGCACCCGCACACACCTGCCCGGCTCGGCACATGATCGCCTGCAGCCGAAACAACCATGGTACGCGCTCAAAACTCGAGTCGCAAGTTCATACCGCAGTTCTCATGGCATCTCCGGCAACCGCATGTGACAGGAGCAGTGGAGCAGATCTGATGGTTGTTCAGAAAATCTGCATGCGAGCTGTATTAGGGACGTGTGGAACAGCAGACGGCATCACACGCAGGCTAGCAGCATCCTGCGCATGTGAATATCACGAGGTTCAGAGCAATGCCAGTCCAGGCTCCAAACATGACTGTTCGGTGGTTCATAGTGCTACGTTGTCAGCAGTAGCACCTGCTTCACCTACAGGAGCTCACTTCGGGACCACAATATCATGGCATAAACAACTCAGTACTGCGACTGTTTGGTGACGGCATGAGGTCATCACGGCCGAGGCAGCTCCGCGCAATGGTGATTGGATCCATGTGATTGCGGCCATAGGCCAAGGTGCGCACGCATGCTGTTACTGTGTAACAGCTCTTCCTGTCAGTAACCTCGCATGATTCACCTGTCTATCAAGCCATAGGCAGCCCCAGATACTACCCAGCGGGGTGCGGTGATGACTGAAGCCTGCATGTGGCAGTCCAGCCCGTCGGACTGTGGGCCCGTTCTGTTTAGTTACGACCCGCGCACCTCGGCGGCGATGAAGCGGCCGAGCACACCCCGCGTGACATGCAATTCCACTGGGCTCACGTGCTTGAAATAGCACGAGGCTCTCCAGTTCTGCTGGCATTATTGCGGTATGAGCTGTAGCCGCAGTGGCTGAGCATGCTTCGAGAGCCACAACATTGTCATCTGCAGACGCTGCCCGTGGCTGGATGCCCACGCAGAACAGTAGCCATTACCTGTGGCTGAGTGACATGCCTTTCGAGCGAATAATGCAGAGCGCGCAAGCCTGTCAGTCCTTGGACAGTGCACTACTGTAAAATCCCAGATACAATAATTAAGTCAAGCGCCAGGGATTGGATATGATGCGGAACGCCACGTTTGCGTAAGCCAGCTTTTCATTTTCGAGAACGCATCTTGGATTCCGTAAAGACGGGGTCAGGGCTGAACACTGTCGCTACTAGGTTCACTTCACATTCAGTGAAAATAAACCGCTTGGATATGCCACTGATGACGCCGCATTCCTATGCACAATTTGACGCTGAGCGCAAGACAACGGCGGACTCAGGCAATGTTGCAGACAGCGGCTGCAACTGCGGACGAGTCACCATACGCAAGGACACTGGAAAGACTGTGTCAGAGCAGTGCATATCCCAAACCACTCATTGCGAAAGAGAAGCTTGATTGCTACGTCGTCAGTCAAGGCTGCAGCGCGGAACACGTCTCGCCACACGTCTCTTGCAGTGCGATGGACAAGGAGGCGACACAATTAACCGGCACCTGCTATACAGCAACAATACGTGCATGATGCTATAATTCGTGTCAGCTGAAAACAGTCCGATCGCCTAATCTTCACATGGACTACGGGCGGAAGCAGTTAAACCCAGAATTTGCACCCGTGTATTTCTTAAACTTGTATCCAGCCAGGACATCGGAATCCATAAAATACAGCTTAGACATACACGGGCTAATACTGGTAACCGATTCTTCTGGTGCAGCAGTAAATCTCGGCAAAAAGAAGACCCGACCTGGAGTCGGTGCGCGTCGCTTCCGAGCATACTGCTACATCTGGTGTCCTATACAAGTAAGACAACTGTAGAAAACAACTAAATAAATTAAAATTTTTGGGACCTCGTGATTTTTTTTGGCCCTGTACGACCATGGACGTGTGGTCGCGCCGTGTCCCTACTGGCCCGGGAGCGGATTCACTGCCGTGCTGCCGGCTAGAGATACTTGATTTATGCAAAAGGAGACAAAATAAATTTTAACAGGGTAAAAAATTGTGTGGATACCCCAGCGTTGAAAAGCGTGGTAGCGCCGATCAGCGATCCCATATCTACAAGCAAGTACGACGACAACAGTGTTAAACTGTTCCTGGTACATGTACACCACTGTAGTTTGGCTAAGGTCATTTGTGAACGAGTGCCACGTATTCGGCACGCGTCAATGGCAATGAAATGCAACTCAACATCCGACTCCTGGCACACTGTCGTGCGTGAATACCATGCAATGACTTCATCGCCAAGAATGCCTATAAAAAGCTGTTGCTTTCGCTAAACCGAGAACCCAAGCATGGGCTCGCACTACCGACCTCTGCCAGGCAATGGCTAGCCAAGCACTGCCCGCAAACGTTGCTTCCAGCCTCACCAGATCGGCAGGCTGCACAGCCCAGTCACTCTGGAGAGATAAAATCTGTGTTCTTGTCTAGCTGTATAATTCCAAATTACGTTTTCGGCTCGCACTACCGACCTCTGCTATGCAATGGCTAGCCAAGCACTGACCGCAAACGTCGCCTCCAACCTCACCAGATCGGCATCCTGCACAGCCCAGTCACCCTGGAGAGACAAAATCTGTGTGCTTGTCTAGCTGGATAATCAGAAATTCCATATTTGTCTCACCCCACCGACCTCTGCTATGCAATGGCTAGCCAAGCACTGACCGCAAACGTCGCCTCCACCATCACCAGATCGCCAGCCTGCACAGCCCAGTCACTCTAGACAGATCAAATCTGTGATCCTGCATAGTCGGATAATCACAAGTTTCAGTTTTGTCTCGCACTACTGACCTCGGTTATGCAATGGCTAGCTGTGGTCTGGCCGCAAATGTTGCGTCCAACCTCACCAGATCGGCAGCCTGCAAACCCAGTCACTCAAGAGAGATGAAATCAGTGTTGCTGCATAGCCAGATACTCACATTCTTTATTTTCGGCTCGCACTACCGACCGCTGCTATGCAATTGCCAGCTGCGGTCTGGCCGCAAATGTTGCCTCCAACCTCACCAGATCGGCAGCCTGCACAGCCCGGACACTCTGGACAGATCAAATCTGTGATGCTGCATAGCCGGATAAACACAAGTTTAAGTTTTTTCTCGCTCTACTGACCTCTGCTATGCAATGGCTAGCTGTGGTCTGGCCGCAAATGTTGCGTCCAACCTCACCAGATCGGCAGCCTGCAAACCCAGTCACTCAAGAGAGATGAAATCAGTGTTGCTGCATAGCCAGAT
>JAUMHO010063276.1:9236-21241 GCA_032360965.1 Ulva armoricana
CCCCCCCCCCCCCCCCCCCCCCCCCCCCCCCCCCCGCGCCAGCTGAAACAGAGCTGCGAGGTAAAGGGAGATAGCGGTGCCATCTGGCACAATCTGTGCAGAGATCATCTCGGTCCAGACTGAGACTGTGAGGGAGGCGTCGGCGACAGTGGCGGCGCCGGCCATGTAGATTGAGTAGGACGTGGCCAGGAGGCCGACGCGTGCGAGCCGGGACAGGTCAAGCAGCGCCGGGACGGCGGAGAGGCGCTGGGATGCACACAGCATGCGCAGCACGATGTTGAACGAGATCACGTCCGGAGACACGTCGCCACTCCGCCTGCAGTTCGGGAGGGGCTCGAGTTGGGGTTTCACCGCGGCGCTACGAGAGTGAGCTGAAGGGCTGGTGGTAGGATCGCATGCCGTGTGTGCGGATGTGCAGGGTTGTGGCAGGCGCAGCAGGGAAGCCAGGACCGGGGACGTTCTGCCATGACGCGGGGGGAGGGTGTGAGCTCGCCGGCTTGCGGGGTGCTCGGGGATATGTGGTTGATTGATACACATGGGAAGGGGGGGCGATGGCGGGGGCCGTGGGGAGCGCACTGGATCATGGCGACGAGGACCTCTGTGGCTCGCTCGAATTGAGGGGGGGTGGCACAGGAGTACGACAGCAGGAGCGCATTGAAGCAGGCGCGGGCAAGAGGGTCTGCCTCCTCCGGAGGTGTCGCTGCCGCAGCACCAGGGAGGGAGTGCCGGGCAAGCCGCGCGGCCGCCGCGCCGGCCACAGACGGGACAGACACAGAGGCTCTCGGCGGCGGCGGGGGGATGCTGTCAGGGGTCGGCGTCTGCGGCGGCTGCGTGTGCGGAGGATACACCTGCACGCATTGCGGCCGTGACCACCTCCGCATGGAACGTCCGGGTTGTGGTGCCACGCATCGGGTCCCCTTGGCCGACCGGCAACGAAAGGGCCTGCGGAATCGCAGTGGTGGGTTGGACGGAAATGTGGAGGTGCACGGATGCGGTGGGGCCAGGGAGGGGGAGGGTGCATGCCTCGGCTGACCGGCCTTCCTGCTCTGCCGTTTGCGCCGCGGATGCTCCAGCGGGGTGTATGTCACCTGATGCGTCGGGCGCGCCAGCAGCTGCAGCCGCAGTTGGGGAAGCCGGCGAGCGGCTGCGGGGGCGCGCGCTGCCGCTGTCAACGGCGTTGCCGTCCACGCTGCTCGTGGCTGCGCTCCCCGAGACGCTCACACTGTTCTCAAGCCGCCGCTGCTTCATGTACCCTGACCCGGCGCCGTCGGCGTCGGCGGCCGGGGGCGGCGGCCCAGCGTGCACCGTCTCATCGAGGTCCACGCCCGACGCCTCGGCAAACTCTTCGAGAGCCCGGCTGCTGCCAGCGGTCGTGCTGTCGACGCCGTTGCCTCCGCCGCCGACGGCAGCGGGGGCAGAGGCGTGAGTTGCGGTGTGGTCGCCCACGGCGACGTCTGCAAATTCAGCACCGGCAGCATCTGCGTGCGCCGGCTCCGGTAGCGTGCCGTTGAGGCGACACAGCTCCTTGAAGACCTGGACCAGTTCCGCTGCTGAGTGTGGCCAGCCGCAAGCACGCCATGTGCTCCCCAATGGCGGGGATGGTGCACCTGCCCTGTTCCTAGTTTCCCCAGTCAGTGCGTCACCGCGATGCTGAGTGCCGCTATTTGCATTTCGATCATTTCATGCAAACCGCAATGCTGATGTTGACAGTACCCCCTGAAAAACGAGCTGCATGGCCAATTCTGGGGTTCGGGCTTCGAAAACCAAGGTCAGCAAGATTGCCACGTTGCATACACAGTGATAGTACTGTGAGGGCTCCTGCCATCACAGAGAAGACGAATACATTGTGAAGAATGCGGGGGAGGTGAGGGGCTGGTCATCAGACAGAGTGTGGGTGCATGGTGAGTGTACTACGGTTGGGTGCATGGTGAGTGTACTGCCGTTGCAATTGCATTCAGAACAGACCCGTACTGCCCCTCATAGCTGTGCACAACCAACTCAACAGATCACGAGGCCATGTAAACATATTGTGAGGCCAATAACAGCTGCAAGATGGTACATCCTAACTGAATAACTCCCTGCCCACCCAGCTGCTCCAGTCCAGGCTGGACTATCCAGGTCTGCACAAAAAACAGCCCTGGAAGTGCTTGAAGCCAGAGCAATACCTCATGTGTGGCATCAAATGCAGCATTGATTGGCCTCACCTCCTACCTCCACTCTTCAGAAATGCAAGGCAATCCACAGTTCTGGGGGAGCTCTGCTACAGTTTCACTTTCACTACTTTCACTGATGGCTTCGTCCAGGCATTGGGCCTAGCTTGTTGAGTAACTGATCATGTTCCCATGGGCATTCAAGCATTCACAATGGGCTTAACTGCACATGGCATTGAGGTCCTCGAACTGGCTGCCAGCCTCCACAAGGAGTGGCAGATGCCAACAGGAATAGCACATCTAAGGGTTAGTATGCTATGTTCCACACAGCACACTGACCTCTGGTACTGGTCACTGTGAGGATCACCAGCGCCCCAGCAACAAGATGGTACAAACTGGATCAATGTTGTAGGTTTGACCCCGGCCAGATACCTGACCCCGGCCTGATACCTGAAATCCCTCTGCCCCCGCAACGCGCCGAGCACTCCCGATCACGCGCGATCCGCTCTCATCAGTGCCAGTTCATTCAGGGGTGAAAGCGCTGCGAGCGAACAATTAGAAATATCGAAATGTTGCAGATCTAGCGAATGTTACCAGCGCAACTGTCGTGACGCCACGGTGGGCAACGTGACGCGCAGCACAGTTCGCAATGAAACTGCTCTGTGCTGGTCACGGACGCTGTCGCGCGCTCGCTGCCTGCTGCTCGACTCGCTCCATAGACGTCCGTGACTAGGTCGATTTCGACACTGCCACACGTAAGCAGCTCGGGGACGCCGACCCGCGCTGCTCATTCTACAAGCTTGCTTTTCGATTGCTCACGGCCGGGCGTGGTAAACACATGATCTGACCCGCCGCATCTCAGAGATGAGTGTTCTCAGCGCTGTGCGGCTTGCATGGACATGACCTAAAGGCCGCGGTGGTACTCTCGTGGCAAACGCCGCAGCAGTGGCGCGACGCAGAGATAATTGCTACCGCGTACAGCTGTTCAACTGGGGCCGCGCTGTCCTGATCGATGAGTTCAAGCAATACAGCAGAGCATCACGCCCACGCGGGTCCAGGTCTGTCTACGAATGTAGCGCAGCCGGAGAAACCGTTACCCCGGGGATGTGTTGATGCAGATGCTGACGGTGTCAACGGGTCCGCTGATGTGCTGGCGCGTTTGCTGCCATGCATGCGTCATGGCGTGACAACACGTACAGACACCGGCAAACAACATGACACACGCAGTCGGAACGGAACTGACAGGCCCTTTCATCGCTAATGAGCCTGGCAATGTAACAGACCAGGAGCTCGACGCGGCGCTGGACGCAGCACCACAGTCGCTGCACCAGGGTACAGCGTTTTGGACCAAGCATTCAACCATATGCCTGAAACTGGGCATTCTGGTTTGTACATTGAGCACCGGTTTACATCACTGCTGACGAATACCGGTGCAGCCCCTATGCCTAGATAACAAACACAGTGTGCTGAGCAGTGAGTGGGCAATGCTGTAGGTGAGCATCTAATACTTAGATCTGTGTCCATTCGTTAGGCCGCATCACTGGCTCTGCAACCAATTGTTCCATGGGCACAGGCGCAATCACCACACTCAACAATGTCCGTGCATGCATGATGTCTCCGTGGCACGCCTGTGACAGTCTCATGCCATCAGCAACATGCATCATCAGGTGCTTTGCTACTAAGCTGGCCACACACAGCATCAGCCTGGGAGTGGTCATAAAGCCAGTCATAAAGAAATCAGGGTAGCACAGGCCATGTATCCTGTAACTTTACCAGACAGAACTGTCTGGTACAGTCAGATGAGCAAGATTGCCCACGCCCACCAACAATGCAACCATGCTGGCCAGGTGGCCCAGTACACTGCTGCCTGCCTGGCGTGAGGCTGACGATGAAGAAATTTATCAGCTGAGCACTGGTTCCATTTTGCATATTCACTAACAGGCCAAGCATCTCGACGCTGGCCAAGCATCTCAGTGTTGGAGATTGGTGACACAGCCAATGACACTTGCCCACCAGGTCAGGTCAGTCCAATGGCCAACAGATAAAGTTCATGAAGTGCCAGTCTGGCTGTGTTTCGTTAAGCAGGCTCTCACAAACTTCAGCGCGCTAGCACTAGCGCTCGCGACGGTCTGAGTCTGATCACAGGAGCGAGCTCAGATCGCACCTCATGGAAGGACTCCGGGACTTGGGAGAGGGACGCGGGGTGCATGGCAGATATGCGCTCCAGATTATACCGGGGCCCAAAGGCCGCCAGCAGCAGCTGCTCTGCGAGCGGCCACGCCCCCCTTCGTCCCATGGACAAAATAGCCGCCATGCATGCTGTACTGTCATGAGCACTGCGGTCTGACAGCATGTGCAGCAGAACCTGCACCATGACAGCCACTCAACAGTGTTGACCCTGGGCTTGCCCCACAGACACTGCCGTGCTGTCACCGCTTCGCCATGCGGCACTCTAGAAGCTGAGGTGCTGCTTTCCACTGTCGCACAGGAGTCTGATCCTGAGGGCGTGATGCGCATGCGGCCACTGTGTGCGCTCACCATCCTCGCAGCAGGAACCCCACACACTGCCCAGACTTTCGAGCTGCCTGTGCAACCAAGCCGATGCAAGCCTGCGCGGTTGGGCTGCCGCAATGGTGGGAGCTGTACCTGGAGGGCTTCTTTGAGGTGGTCGTGCTTCACCAGTGCCGTGACAGCCGCCCGATAGGAGACACTGTCCGGCTGCAGCCCCTGGGCCACCATCTGGCGAAAGATCATCGCAGACGCGTCGGCATTGCCCGCCGAGCTTGCGGCCATGAGCGCTGCATTGCACAGCGGCAGGTCGGGCGCGAGGCCGAGCGCAGGGGCGGCAGCAAACACAGCCAGTGCCTTTGCGTGCTTGCCCCGTTTGCTCGAGTTACAGAGGAGCTTCGTGAGGCTTGGCAGGCCGAGGGGGAAGGCCGCGGCGGTGTTGGAGAGCGCCGCGGCGACGGCGGCGACGGTAGCCGGCGCCCGGTCGAGCGACTTGGCGAGACTGCATACAGCGGGGGGGGGGGGGGTGATGCCAGACCGCCAGCCTGTGCTGGCCGGAGCATAGCAGGGCGCTTCATGCTAAACAATACAATTTATAAGGCATGCGTGGGTGGGGTGGCTCTGGTGGGCTGTGGTGTGGTGTGGTGTGGGACACGATGGATAGTGCACCTAGGCA
Organism: Ulva armoricana; assembly: GCA_032360965.1. Classification (NCBI taxonomy): domain Eukaryota; kingdom Viridiplantae; phylum Chlorophyta; class Ulvophyceae; order Ulvales; family Ulvaceae; genus Ulva; species Ulva armoricana. The sequence goes on from JAUMHO010063276.1 coordinate 14,571, forward strand.
GAAAAGATTGTGAAAAGGTTATGAAAAGATTGTACGCCGCCATCATTACACGTCATTACAAGCATTGGTAGACTGCACTCTGGCACCTGCCGGAGCACCTAGACCCACTGTACAAGGCTATGACGAGGCTGTTGCAAAGAGTGAAACTAGTGATTCCTGACCTGCTGTCTGCTGCAAGCCACTGTGTGTAGCCACATGGGAAGCTGCAATGACAGTTGCAGGCAGGGATTGTCATTCACACAGTTGGCAGTGGCCTAGTGGGATAGCCAAGGCACAGCATGGCTAAGGTCATGTGTCATATTGTGATGTCTGCACTCATCCTTGCTCATGCTGGTTTGCAGCAGCCTCTGCAGCCACTTTCCACATCTCTCTATGACCTCTCGTCATAGCAGGTGAAATTCAGATGTGCAATGCACAAACGCAACAGCAAACGACTGCTCCTGCCAGTCCAGATGTGTCCTCCTGCCACCTTGTACAGATCATTTGTCTACCAATCACCCCCGCTTGCATCCATATTACCTCATGGCAAACTCAGCACTGAGAAGATGCCGTGAGCAATATAAGCACACTACCATGCATATGCAGCAAATATGGGTTGCAAAACAATATTGCAATCAGGAGGAGCACTGTTATATGCATCAAGCAGAGATGCATGCATCAAACCAAAAAACTCAGCTCAGTCACAGCACATGTTAGTACATCACAACAGCCACATGTTACTACATCATAACAGCATATGACCTCATTGATGACCAAGCACGCGAGTCCTGGGAGTGGCTTGTGTGAGCACTGGCTGGTATCAAGATAGGTGGGCCTGCAGAGCCGGGGCGTTCCTAGTGGTGGCTGAACTCTGTCACCTTCCAAAGGCAGACATGCAGCTACAAGCCGATGCCTTGCACAGACCATAGTGGTGTTGCAGGCTGTGCCTCCTCACACTGTGCCTCCTTACAGCCGAGGCAGCTGGCTGCTGTCAGGAGCCGCCTGACTGCCTGACTGCACAGGCCCGCACAGGCCCACCATTCTCACCATTGCACCACTGTACGTCCGTGACGCGAGGCGACTTCTCTCCGGAACAAGGTGGTGAACCATGAACAATCCCCAACCACTGCAGTGTAATCATACATCCTGCTTCTGCAGACCCCCCAACGCAGACTAGTGGTGGATGGAACGGACGCTGAGGCTTTCCTACCGTGGCACCAGACACTCTGCAACTAGAGATGGAGAGACCGCGAGAACTCGTCATAAACACAGCTGCTGATTCTGTGTAAGCGCACAGCTGTGCCTGGCTCATACCGCACCGCCCCAGCCCCGAGTAACGCAGCACAACGCAGTGCGCAAACACACACACACACACAACACACGCATGCCTGCATGCAGGAACGCCCACCTGGACATATCGGTGGCAGCGCCGGCAGGTGAAGGGGCGTCTGGCGGCAGATCGTCGAGACCAGCCACCGCATGGCCGCCGCCTCGGCCAACAGGTGGTGGGGGAGCAGCGGCAGCAGCAGCGGCCACGTCTCGGCCGTCGGGCTGATCGCCTGTGGTGTCCGGATCCTGATGGAAGCTGTCACTGCGAAAGGACGCAAAGCCGCTCCGGAAGCTCGTGTTGACGCTGGAATTGCTCTTGAAGCTTCCAGAGGCGTTGCTCCGGAAGGAGTCGTGCGTGTGAGGCTGCAGCCTCCGCGATCCCGGAGGGCTGCCGAACACCCCGGCGCCGTGATGACCAGGGCCCTGCCCGGCTCGCCCGACGTGGCCCCCGGATAGAGCACCGCTGAACGAGCCGCGGCGCGGGTGCGTAGACTCATGAATGGTCGGCAGGCTAAGGCAGTCGTAGGAGAGGCCGCCCGACACGTCACCAGAGGCCGCAGCGGCACCCCATCCGCCACCAGGGAGCGGGGCTGAGGCGGTGTTGGAGTCGGGCTTGCTGCGATCGCCTTGCTGCCGGACTTGGAACATGGAGGCGCTAGCGGATGCTGCACCCATGTGGTCAGGCGCAGTGGACGCCGCAGGGGCATCAAAGGTGGTGGAGGTGCTGTGGGCGCCACCGGCTGCGGGGGCAGAGGCGACAGATGGCGCAGGGGAGCCGCGCTGTTGCCCGGCTGTGGGAGACCTGGGAGGCGATGAGAACGGAAGCGTGTGTGTATGGCGGAAGGATTGAACTCTGTCGACTTGGGATGGGAACGGAGCCTCCATTCCCATATCGGCTGGAGAATGGCCATTGGGAAACGAACCAGAGCCTGGGTACGTGTGGGCCCACATAGGAGTCGATGGGGGCAGGGCTGCAGCTGGGTGCGGACTTGAAGGAGGCATCGTGGCAGGCATCATGAATGGCAGGCTGTTGGCACTGCGGGGTGGCGGGTCGTGAGTAGACTGTGGAAATACTCCCTGTGACGTGGGGAGGAACTGATCTGGAGTCGGATCGAGAGGGTAGTAATGTGGCGACGGGTCCCCTGCGTGTGGGCGAGGTGGCAATGGGGCTGGATTGGGGAATGGTGCTGCATTGAGGCCTGCCGCAGCTAACAGAGTCTGCAGGGCACGATCTGCCTCTTCCGGATCGAAACCAGGCAATCCTTGCATTGATGTCCGGTTGATGGGGTAGGATGGGAACGGGATAGCAGTGCCCGGCACAGAGTGTTGCTGTGCGTGGCCGGCGTGATAGCTGCCTTGGCCGTGCATCATTTGTGCTGGCTCTGGAATCATCATACCACCATCTGGGGGCCATGTTTCGTGATACGCCGCTGGTCTTGATGCGGGGAATAAGGCCTGGTGATGCGGGCTTTCGCCCAGTCCACGGCGTGCTCGCAGGTCGCGATGAGCAGCGGGATGCGCAACAGCATCTCGATGAAGCATCGATATATCGCTGCTGTTGTAGCCGTAATAATCATGGACGCCAAAGTGAGACGAGGTGCTCCACGTGCGAGTTTGGTCGTCCTCTCCATGACTCCTGTCGAGCTCATCGTGTCTGTCCATGGGGCCCTACTGCTCCTGGCTCTTACCCCGGGACAGGACCGCTGTGAGTGTCATCAACTGCATAAATCTAACCCACATACGTTACGCCACGGTGATGCGGCGTCTGAGGTCAACGGGGTCAATGCGGCAGAGAAACAGGTCCACGAGGCGATGCCCAAATGACAACATTCAACTCAATGAAAGAATAAACTGCTCGAAACTCCACTGACATCGACATATATGTCGTGAATCGCATCTCGTTGGCACTATGCGAGCGCGCCAGAACAGGCTGGGCAAGATTGGCGATAGCTGCGCTGCCATTGACGCATGATGCAAACATTGCGGTACCTGTGGCGATTTACGAGGTACTCAACATGAAACAATAGCTTTACTAGATCTCGACGCACCTGAGGCGTAGCAAATCCGGCGGAAAATTGACCAGGTCGTCTGCAACACGTCCTCCGTCAGCAGGAATAAGGGTCTTCCAAAGCTGTACCGATGTCAAAACAGCGCAATAACGAAACTAATGGTTGCCCTTCGCATCAGCTGCACTCTGAATCACAGAACACGTAAACTCCCTGCGCTTGACGACCGACGCAGTGCTAGTGGCGCAAAGGCCAAGGCTCTCCTGAACTCCGACCTCGATAAGTAAACTCATTCGACGTGAAGTACACTGCCGCTGCGCTCGGTCCGCTTGGCGTAAAGAGCAGCGCCTTCACAACAAGCGCAAAGCATGGCAGCAAGTATTGAGAAAGCACGAACAGCCGATGTCGCGTCTGCGGTCGTTGTATGGACGAGAAGTTGCTGTTGCGGAATTTGATAGATGCACATGCCCAAGTTCGATCATCGCGCGGTGACTAGCCATCTTCGACACCGACCATGAGGCAAGCACGAGTTTCGACCGTTGCATGCGCACAGGCTCTGCGCGCCCCAGACCACCGAACCCGAGCGTCAGAGCCAGGGGGCCCGAGACGCAACCTGGGCGTCATGCAGTACTTCAGTAAAATGTTCCCATGAGGCATTTGTGACCGCACCTAAGCAAGACTGACGCGAATCCATGCTGCGCGCGACTTCCGAAGTAGTGCCGAAAAACGTAACCAGCCGCAGCGATGGACAAATAGAAATCAAGGTGGTGATCATGGACTCTTAATAACTTGAGCGCCTGTTCAATCTGTTCTCGAAGCGCGCGCGGTCACATCATGCTGCTGACGTACCTCGTTGTGAAGCATGCATGTTGACATTCATAATCGTCACAGGGGTGGTCACAGTACCAACGTTCCGACACGACGATCTCAGCTCTGGGCGATGAGTGCCGCGTCAACGCTGCGCGTTGCCAAGAGAGGTTGCGTGTATGCCTCTGCTTGGTGCACGAGGCACCAGCACTAAAAGCCAGGCCGTCGACAAACCACGCTGAGCCGCAAGCTGTCGTTTAGTACTCAGGCCGGGATCATGGCGAACCGCCAGTTGGATCCAGGTGCGCGTTTGTACATGCATGTTCTTAGCAGGTGTTCTGCGGCCGCGCCGCGTGAATATTCGGAGGTTTGATCATCGTGACCGTCGACCGATCTGCCGTGGCTGCACTCCCCTCACGCTAGCCACGGACAGTGCCCCCTGCAGAGGCACCTGCCCAAGGTGGCGAGATGCCGGATCTGCGGGAGACACGAATATTCCGATGACACCTTTCGGATGGCAGCTTATGAGATACTAATTACTGAGGTGCCACGGCTGACCTCATCACGATCACTCCTGCTTACGAACGCCAATTCATGCGCCGTAGAATACCGCGTAATGCAGGAGCCCAGCCGACTCGTGTCTATTTCACCTCCAACGCCGCCTCCGAGATGCTTCCAGCTCACATGCCTGTAAATCGTGCTTGCATTGGCCATAAATTGCTTTGCTTGCCCGCGATACATATGTCCCATCGTTTTGGTGCATTGGTACTGGACCGTCAGCGTTCACACGACGCAATCCGTACCATGATGTACCACGCGGCATGCACCCAAGCGGGACAACGCGTTCCCGACAGCTAATGTATGCATGCGCAGCCCATGCATGCATGCCGCTTTACGAAGATGCTGTAAAGGTACGACATACACGCCAGGAGCAGGGCAGGCTACGACGCCGGACTGGACGTGGCTGTGTTGATGACGTGATGTGGTGGACTGTAGTGTCACTGTGGCACGCTCGATGTGTGTGTGCTTTGCAGTTGTAGCTTCTGTGTGTGGGTGAAAGTGGCCAGCGCTGAGCATACGCTGCTGTTGTATTATTCCGTGAATTGGTCCATGGTGAACAGTCTGCCACCAGGAGGTCACCCGTAGACACTGCCCCGTTGTGTCGACCACCGTGCTGCCTGCACCGGTGATCTAGCCTTTGTGCTGATGTACTGCCCTGTGCCTGCCCAGGGATGCCCACCAGTACCGAGCTATAGATATTCCTCAGGGAGTGCAACAGAGTATGCCCGAGTACCCGTGAACTAGCGTGTAAACATACTGGACGACCCCGACCCGACCTGACCTGACCCGACCCGATCTGACGTGCACCTGTGGTACTCTAGCAATCAGCTCACATGGCCACTTGGAGGTTTTGCTCGTGTACTCTACCTTGCAGAGCTGCGTTATAATAGCACTACAGTTATAATAGCACTACTATAGCACTACAAGAACGACTTCTGCCCGAATGGCATTCGGGAGACTGCCGGTCCCCGAATTATGGGGCCCATGCCATTCGGAGACAGCGATACGGGCACAGACCCAGCACAAAATTCGGGGTCGCGTACGCTGCCGCATTGTCAACTTTGAACACGTTCTAACAGCTCGAGTGTCACTGCTGTATGCCCAAACGGTACCTTTGTTAGATACACGATTGAATCAAGCGCACCTTTCACATATGTTATGCATGTTGTGTTTTTGAAATGTTGTGGCCAGAGGTACGTTTCACGGCGTCAAGGGGTGCGCGGTGCCGTGAAAGGTGAAAGATACATCACGAGGCTGCAACAAGTCCGCGAGACAGGTACATCAGATGCACCGTTAACGTTCACCGCGAACGCATACATGCGGTTAGTGAATCGACTTTATCATTACTTTTCGATACCCTTTTGTCACGAAAGGCTGTCAACTCGCACACCCTTTCATCGCCGATCATGTACCTCACGGGTACACGACGGTGACCATTGTGGCCATGCAAGACATAACCGTTCAAACAACACCGTTCTAAATGTGCACTGTGCAACTTATCGTGTTCGATCATCGTGCCAGGACTGCATCAGCGTACTGACGAGTCCTTGAGACGTTGAACAACAGACGACAGGTTGCACAGCATCCACGATGATGAACGCCATGCAGCAATGCTTATTGCTCCAGTGTTAAGCAAGGTCGGAACAGTTGCAGCTGCAGTTCGTTGCGAGCTGCATGTGTCACAGTCCGGTACACAGGCAACAAACAGCGTCGGCTCACTTGCGCTGATGCTACCTCGATCGCAACATGCAGCAGCAGCTACACACGTTCAGATTGATGCCAATAGTTACGATGATCCACGTAGTCGTAAGCAAAGCAGCATACATAACAATGGTACCACAGGAGCCCGTATTGTGCAAATTGACCGGCTGGTTGTCATGAATGAAGCAGGCTGAATTGACTTCCACTAGTGATATTGACGTTCGTGTTGTTGGCCGCAAGCAGGTGTTATGGAGGTGTTTTGGGGTGTTGAGGTGATTTATTGGTATT
>JAUMHO010063287.1:0-21227 GCA_032360965.1 Ulva armoricana
CATCCTACCCGCCCCTACTAGTAGGGGCGCTGTGGCCGATGCCCGCTTGGGTTTGGCGTGATAACCGAGTTGTCTTTAAAGAAAAATTAAAATTTTTCTCATTTGCATCCTGCCTCGACGATCCTTCCGCGTGCACTCTCACAAATTTCAAATCCCGTTGCCAACGTAGTGCTGTACTCTTGCTCCAGGCTGCTCAACATCGATGCACAGAAGCTTACCATGATCCCTGAGACCACAAGCAGGTCAAGGACCCTCTGCGTGTACTTGAAACTCTGTGATGTGGACATCATGGCACCAGAGGAGATGCCATACATCAGATGCAGCATGTCCATCATCAACCATGTCAGTCGTGAAAGCAAATTCGCAGAAGGTGCGTTGGCTCATCCTCTGTGTGCACTCGAACAATCATTCACCACCACAGCCGAGCTGACGCGACACTGAACTTCTACAGTGTGGCGTGGCTGTCAGCATGAGTGTGTCGTGTCGGCGGCAGTCAAGCTGCCCATACGTTCATACATGCCTGGCTTGATGTAGCATGGTCAACACAACCATCGCTCCAGCACTGAAGCCCTCAGCGTGCAGTTCTGCAGAGGCAGTACAGGACCGGGTCAGATGACTTTGGCTTGCTGCACAGCTGGAGTGTGCTGACGGTGAGGCACTCGTACCTGGAAGAGGTGAGGGGGGAGGTGATGCCGGACGGCGACCTGCACCTTTACCTGCGCCTCGAGCGCATCGTGCCCGCCAAGGACACCGCCGCCCGCCTCGGCTGCACTGTAGCACAGTACCTGGCCACAGTGGTGTGCTTCGCCCCTGACACTTTGGGGCATGTGGGCCTTGTGCGGAGGCACCGTCGCAACAGCGCTTGTGGGGGGGCACCGTCGCAACCGCGCTTGTGGGGAGGCACTGTCGCAACCGCATCGCAACCGCGCTTGTGGGGGGGCACTGTTGTGGCGAAACAGAGCTGTTGACGTATTGCTCCAGCACGGACAGAATACTCACACAGTCTGCGTTCCCACAATACCTTCAGTATGCGAGCCAAACAGCATGAAGTATCCACTACACTTCACATGCAGCAGTATCGAAACCACACCTGTTTACCCTTCCAGTCATCACAGATGACCTCAGGTAAACAGCACAATCCTATATGGCTCGCTCGGATCACCACTGTGTATCCGTCGATCAGCCTGTCCTAACCACCTCACACTCATGCATGCATGGTGCCCTGCACCCATGCATCACTGCATGATGTCGACAAACTTGTCAGTCACATGGCCTAACGCCCATTCTGCCACAACTGTCTGCAACCGCATCGCAACCGCGCTTGTGGGGAGGCACCGTCGGCACAGCACCGACATGGGAGCAGCGCTGTGGATCTCTCATGCGTACGCCGGCATCTCACACCTGGTGGTACACTGGTGGTACCTCGCACGTCGCGAACCCGGTCAGGCATGCCGGCAGAAGGCAAACACTGGTGCTGGCGGGCCAACCGGTCGGGGCGATGCCGATCGCGGGTGACTGCTGCCACCATACTGTACATCCGAATCACTCGGATCTACTGTCAGCCGGACTGAGCGCATGTACTGGCGACGCATGACTGTTGCTGGGCACGGGTGATGATCCACCAATGCAGAACCTCACGTGCAGTGTGGTCGGCCATCTCCCATGCACCAGTGTGGACCGAGTCAAAAGGTGTGGCTGGTGGAGGCGTGTGTCCGCTGTGTGTCATTGCCCACCTGGAGCGCTTCATCAATCTCGCTTCATGCGCATGCTGGTCACTGCGGTACTCCCACACTTTCGTCGCCACAAGACAGCCGGACCCATCACAAGAGTGGATTTGGTCAACACTCCATGAGGCTGGAGGCAGGCCCCCTAGACTTCCGATGGCCGGTGGCGTTGTCGCGTTGTGTGCTCGTCACCGGTGGCATGGTCATGCCTGCATATGTGTCGCCAACTGGTGGTAAGCGGTGGCGTTGTGGCGTTGTGTGTGACGCTGGCCTGCGCACAATTGCACGACGTCAACTTTGTGCCCTCGGCGGACCGTGACTGGTACATGCCGCCGGGCGCTCCACAGCTCTGTTGAAAGCTAGATTCACCACAGCAGTCTTTCTGTGCGTAGTCTAGTCAGTACTCTACTCGCACATGACTCCTCGCCGGTATCGCCCTGTGGTGTGTGCACGTCACCGGAGGCATGGCCATGCCTGCATGTGCACACACCGAATGGTGGCACCTCCCGCACCCCGCACACCGATGGCTGCATCAAAGAGTGGACGTGGAATCGACGCATGGGCCTGCCTGAATGGAGGGGTGCCGTGTTGCAGACCGGGTCGACAGGGCACCCAAAGGCGCAGGCAGATGAGAAGCACGGCCGCAAGCGCGCCGCTGACTGGCTCTGCGGCGGCGGCGGCGGCCAGTGTGCCGGCGCCGTGGCGGTGCGCGATGCCGTCGGCGGCAACTCGGCGCTGTGCATGCGCATCCGGGACACCTGGCGCGTCTCGCGCTCCGGCGAGCCAGATGACGACTTCGAGGCAGCGCTGTGCATGCTGCGGAATACGCTGGGGTGCAAGACCGCCACGGAGGGTCTCCTGGCGCACTTTGGCGGACGCAAGCCCCATGCTGGTGTGGCCGCCCTGCTTGTGCACGTAACCCGGTGTAACGCATGCCGCCTGTCACGGTGTGGAACGAGTGTTACACGGCTCGGCCTGCGAGTGCCGACCACGTACTGCGTGTTGTGGTGAACCGGAATGGGCTGCTCTTTCTGCACCTCCACGCTGTTAAGAACGAGCTGTACGTCAGGCAGCTTCGCAGTCAATGACACGGCAGGCATGCGTGTGTGTCGAGCTCCTGTGGCTGTCCAATGCTGCCGGCCGCTGGCTCCGATCTCCCGGCCATGCCTCATCACATAGCTAGCCCGTCTGGGTGTGTCACTCCTGCAGGGCACGTGGTTTCTTGGGGGCTGTGCTGACGATGACGGCCGCAGCGGCGCCACATGGGCGTGCAACGACAGTACGACGTCTGTGGAAAGCGTAGATATGCCAAAGCAAGGACGTGTGTTGCCCCGTAGACGTCCCGCGAAGGCACTCGCAGTCCGCGCCTGCTCTCACATGCATGCTGCCATGCAGCCCTCGTTGCGTGCCTCGCGGTTGACCCCGCCGGCCTGCGGCGCCACATCAGCGCCGCCGTGGGCCCCCGGCACGCGGCAAGCAGAGGCGGCAAGGAGGCCGGCCGTGCGCTCCAGGCGAGGCTGAAACACGGCCTGTGCGCTCTGCTGCGGAGGCCTTGACACTGCTGACTCCGTACAGCGCCGTCGCTGGAGGCTGGGGGGGGGCGGCGCTGCAGCGTTCGCGCCATTGCCGAGTGACGATGCAGGCGCGGAGCAGCCGCACTCTGGACAGCACTGGCGTGGGTGTACGCCGACTGGCCCCGGCTTGGGCCCATGTGCTGGAGGCGCGGGTGATTCAGGCCCGGAACATTCCTGAGGAGCATACCCGAGGTGTCTCGAGCGCCTGGCGTGTCGCTCAGGTGTCTCAACAGTCCGTCAGCAGCTGCTGACGGCCTGTTGACGTTGTGTGTGTGTACAGATATGAACAGAGATGTAGAGGTAACGACTGCAGAGGGGAGCATCTCGCAGCCGTGACCGGATGCCCGGAACTCGTCCACTGCTCACGTTTCAATCCATGTAGGTGCTTGCTTGTGTATGTGTGTATATGTTACAACGGAGAGAGGCACGGTCACAGGTGCATCATGCGTGTGTGTGTATATATGATTGTGTACGGGTATATACGTATAGGTCAGGGCAGCAGTCTCGCGTAGCATGACTGAGGGTCGTGGCACGTCAGCCGCCTCGGCAGACTGATGAAACGTTCATCGCGAGAGATCATTGCAGACGGTGCGGTTGTGAACGAGTCGAGAGAGTCGGCATCGTGTATGGTGCCCGTGGGAGAGGTCTCTCGGGAGACTCGATGGAGGGGTTCAAGCACATGCCGTTCTTGATCAGTTTCTCACGGCGCGCCCCCGTAGCGAATTACCGATCGGCTGCGGTGCGCTCCTCTGCCGCTGTAAGTAACTGCAGGGGGCGCGTCGTAGGATTCTGTGTGCCGGCTAGCAGGATGTAAGGAAGGGACGCGAGATGAGACATGCGAAGAGTTGCGCTACAGCCACTGGTCATAGGAGCCCAAAGGCTGCACTGACAAACAGGTCCAGGTGGGGTGGGGGCAGGCCTTGGGAACAGGCTGTCATACATGGCGCACATGACGCAGGAGGGGTCTGCCAGTAGGCTAGGGGTGCCACCCTCGACTGGGAGCTCTGAAGACTGTGCGCCTCGATCGAACCATCCTCGTTTTGTAATTATCAGAGGCACACGTGCATGTGACATGTGAACTGCACAAGAGGCATGCCTGTGCAGCAGGCTGCAGCCAGAGCACATGCCCTGTTGTTGCGCAGCCTGCTAGCGGAGACTGCTACTGCGTGGCACACTGATTTATGTCTCACAAACGAACGATGGCCGCATCGCGGCAGCGTAGCGCTGTGTGCTGGACATGTTTATCAAGTTTCTGTGTGCCACTGGAGGTTTGTGAGGCTACGCGGCCAGATTGCTGCCGGCGTGGTCAATCGTGATCATGAGTGATGCACTTGCTGCCAGCTGGCATCGTTCACCAGTACCACACACGATGGAATTTTCACTGTACCAATGAAGCTCGCACTCGTCAGTGTGCAGGTTAGTTTAGACGTGTTTTAAATGTGTTGACATCCCATAGTTGAGGTACTACGACTAGACCATTCCGAGATACCACGCATCAATCCGGCTCTCAAAAACATACTTCGGCCGCCAGCTGAGTGTAGCCTTGAGCATATCTAGCAACGTTGCTTCTTCAGGAAAAAAAATCTTCAGCTGCGTCCACAAGCAAGGGACGTGGGCCGGTACGCCAGCTTGGCAGCCTCTCTACGGGTTGGCCTGCTGCATATCACACAAGCTTCCTTCAGTACCAATGAAAGCATCGTAGCTGCAAGAGCTTACGCCCGAGCATAACGCTCCCGTGAGCCTCAGTGCGAATCATGCCCCTGAGAAAACTACATGGCCAATAGCCAGGCAGACAAACGCTGGACCAAGGGACAGCGAGAATCCATTGGCATACAGCAGGGGTGAATCAATCGCAACCACATGACACAGTGACAGGGCAGTATAGAACTTAGAACTGCGACCAGCGCACACAGAGTCTCTAGTTGTGATCTGCGCTAGACAGTCTCGACATGGCAGAGGGCAGACAAGGCCGGTCAAAACTACACAAACTAGTGTGTTACAACATTTCAGGGCGATCTGTAGCTGCTGAGCAAGTCAACAGAGCCAGGTTTGTGGCACTGTCGGATTGTTCTGGCTGTTTGACGAGATCTGGTATAAACAGGCGAAAAAGGTGGTCGCAGTTGCGAGGCGGCAGGGGGAGCGTACGCCCTCAGCGGTGGAGCCAGAGGTGGAGCCAGAAGCATCGCCAAAAGAGAAGTCGTCACGCTCACAGCCCTCGATGACGCCAAAGTCGCCAGATGTCTCCGCGACGATGCGGGCGGCGACCGCGGTGCTGTAGCAGTCGCCCTCCAGGAACGCCTCCGCGATGGCCTTGGTCCACACGGTGGCGTAGGCGGTGGCGGAGCAGGTGGCGTAGGCGGCGGCGAAGGACGAGGCGTCGCCCTCGACGCACGCCGTCACCTCGGCGCGGGCAAACGCGTCGGCGATCAAGTCAATGAAGGTGGACGCAGTGCCCACGGAGAGCGCCTGAGCGCTGGCGAGGCAGTCGCACTCTTCCGCGGAGGCGGCGACGGCGGTGGCGTGTGCCTCGGCGGTGGCGCTCGCCCACGCCTCGGCGGTGGCAGAGGCGGAGGCGCAGCCAAACGCGTTGCCCTGAGACACGCACGCGGCCTGGGACTCGGCGATGGCGGCGGCGATGGCGACACCAGAGTCAAAGGCAGCACTGGCGGCACCAGCAACCCTGCCGTCAAAGTCATTGCGGCAGAACTCGGTGAACACCTTGGCCACGGCGGTGGTGTGAGCGTTCTTGGCCGCGGAGAACGAGCGGGCATTGGCCCGGCTCTTGCACACGGTGGATGAAGTTGTTGAGCCCTTGCTGCTGTTGCTTGAGCCACCCTCGTTGCCCTCGTTGCCCTCGTTACCCTCGTTGCCCTCGTTACCCTCGTTGCCCTCGTTACCCTCGTTGCCCTCGTTGCCCTCGTTACCCTCGTTGCCCTCGTTACCCTCGTTACCCTCGTTGCCTTCGTCACCATCGTCACCGTCGTTCTTTCCCTTCATACCCTTGCCCTTTCCTTTGCCCTTTCCTTTGCCCTTGCCTTTGCCCTTTCCTGTATTCTTCTTCTTGCCCTTACCCTTGTTTTTCTTGTTCTTCATGAGAAGTTCGCGACCGGGTGTGGCCTCAGTTGTGGCCAAGGCGGCGCTGGTCGGCTCTGGGATGAGCGTGGCGGTGGCCAGCAGGACGGCAAGGAAGACTGTGGTGTAAGACCTGCACTGATGACAGTTTATTATGCGCGAATCAGGATTTGTGTGCACGAGGCTTGTTGGCAAAATCCCCAGAGGCCATGTACACCTGTTCAATCATCAACAGCGCCACGCAGGCTCTTGGGAACATGGATGCCAAAGGAGAAAGGGCAGTGAAAGCGATTAACTTTGCTTACTGTATACTGTGATAGTGTTGTGTGTGAGTACAATTGTGAGCACTGCAGTGAGTGCTGCATGCTCGAATGACGCACACAAGTCACATGCACCACTATGCAGAGGCATGCGCCGGATGAATAACTGCAGGATATAATAGCTCACATTTACATGCTCTGACATGTCTACGTGCCGCATGGTTGCTGCTCGTGTAGCTCCTGTAGCGAGCTGCTGGTTCGGCCAGTAGTATCCATGTGCATGGCACAGGACTTGGGAATCGCACATGTTGGCTGCTTCTCTTGAAACGATTGGAAGTAAGACGTACTGCTGAAGGCTGTGTAGCGTGTACCCATGCCGGACTCGCTTTTATACACTCCAGTAGAGAGCAGGAATGTGGATGCCATCATGTTTTTGCCCACACGCAGAGAGTGGAAACTGTCTTAGTACTTCCTGACGTTCGCGTGGATAGTTACGAACACATCTCGTGGATTTCAGACATGACTGAAGAAGCCGTGCTGGATCATAGCGTGAACTCGCAGACTGTACTGAAAGCGCTTGTATCGAATGCTGGCGGCCAAAAATGGGAACGTCTTCACAGAAAATCGTGTGTTGCGGCTTTGCGGGCACGGTTTGCCTCGCTGCCATCAATGTTCCCGAGTGGCGCCTCTCTTCAGGAGCTTGTCCGGACGGAATCCCTTCCACTGTTCCATTCCAAACCTGGACGGCCCCAAGCGTTCGAAGAGTCGGTATAATAACGTGCGTTACGTCCGGGCACGACGCAGGCCAACAAGCTGCATACCGCCTATCAACGAAATTGGATGTGTAAGTACTGAGAGCATTGAAAGCAACGACTGCCCATCAGCCTGATCAAGCAAGTTTAGACGCATGTCCTGAGCAAGTTGGCGATGTGTGCACATCAAACTTAGACTTGAACACGTCGTGAGGCTCTGCACCTGACGAAAAACATGTACTGCAAGCCTAAACGTTACACTTTCCAGGAAGCAAATGCCGGTACTGACTGGACCTCATTCGGTGTCTGTGTTTGAAAGGTTGGCCAACATGTAGGTGTACAAATGTCCTCGTGTTTCCAATGTTGTATGCTGACCTCAGCCATCGATTTGTGGTGTCTCATGCCCTTGAATTCTTTGATAATCGCAGTGCTCACAAAGTCCACAAGTTCCCTTCAGAATTTTCCAATGGTGAGCATTGGCATCCACCTCCAGTCTGGCTTGAACTAGCACTCCCACTGGATCTCTCAAGGCACAGACGCTGTTAGGCAGCAAGCAGGCTGTACACATGTGCGATCGGCAGGCGCACCACCTGCAGCGATCGAGCTCGAGTCCAGATTGAAAAAGCATTGTCGCCTCCCGGGGACCAGCCTGTGTTGGAGGTGCCACCAGCAGGCACCAGCTTGGACAGACAGGCCTGACTGCTTCCTCTGCGTCTGCCCCTACCTGCAGGGTAGCTGTGGCCAATGCCCGTTGGCCCAATGCCCGTTCAGGTCTGGCCAATGCCCGTTTAGGTCTGGCGTGATTCCCGATCCTTTGTTCTTTGGTTATGGTGCTGAACAAAGCCAGCACCAGTGCAAACTTGCACTGCTCTGGTTGTGATGCAAGCAGCAGCTCTGCCAGCTGTGGTCAGAACTGTAGCAGAGGCTGCTGAGTCAGTACTGACACACAGTGCACCTCATCTGCCCCTTCCACGAGGTCTGCAATCCACCATGCACACGTTTTCCATCCGCCATGCACAGACAGATCCAGCTGCATAAATTCTGTCGACTGCTCATGGCAACACAGGTGCAGATGACAGGGAAGGGGCGGGGTGCCTTGCTGCACCTCGACGTGTTCTCCAATGCCAGCAAGTAGTTCTGCACAATCACCGCTACGCAAGGTTCGAACGCTGCAAGATTTCACTATGATGTGGTTGGTTCGTGGGGGCGTGGGCAAAGCAGTGCAAGAGCGGACGAAGAAAAGAAACGGGGAAACCCCCCAAGCGCGAACCGAAGAGGGGAAGCAGCGCTCATCGGCCTCAGGAGCTCGAGATGGCTGCGCACAGCGATTTACGAATAATTACATATGCGAGGGAGGAGGCATGGGGGGGGCGCCACTGAGACTGCTGCGGGGAGAGTCGAGGGTGGAGAGGGGCAGCCTGGCGCCGAGGGTGGATCCGTGGTATAGCTAGCCGACTGGTCAGTCTATGCAAAGGGTCAGTCTATGCAAACGGTGACGCGCAGTGGGATGCCCCCCTCCCCTCTGCGGAGGCCTAGGGGGAAGCACAGCGCGAGGGCGTCAGCCGGGGGAGAAACAAGTTTTCGGAACAGGCAGTGCAGGTATGCATGTATGACTACATCGCCATATCCATAAGGACATTGACACCTCCGGCAACCCGGACCGCAGGTGGGACAGATGCCCTGCTGCGGTGCAACTGTTGAATAATCATGATCCGACACGGATTCTACGAAGAAAATTCACTAGAAATTGGTGCTTCGACATGGGTGCTTCCGAAGGACACTCACTCACGGAATGCGGTGAAGATGCAGTGTGTTACACGGGGATGAACGCAACAGCCTGGCATCGCCAAGCTGACGCAAGCAAACAACCCAACCGACAGAACAAGGACAGAAACCAAAACAGCCTAGGCATCACGCTCACACCCAAAACCTCCGCTGCCCCGAATGCTGTACACAATATTCTGTGTGACGTGGCGAATTGTTTTGGCCGCCCCTTGCTGCCTCTTTAGTTCTGTTGCTGTCTGAGGTTGTGAGGGAAGTAGATTGTGATTTGTTTGAGCCAGGGATGGGCCCGCCGGGCAGCTTCCCGTTATATTTACAGTGCAGAAGGATGTGTCTCAGTTTGTGATGCAAGATTATCACTCTGCCCTTGCACTAGGAGGTCCTGTTTTCACCAGCTGGTGAACTAGTCCCCGTTCTTGAATCTCATGGTAACTGGAATGGCCATTCTGAATCAGTCACAGGCCATTCCAGCTAATCTCACACTGTTGCAGGCCTCCAGCGATGGCAGCTATGATGTCTGCAATCTGCCTACCTTCTCCACACACTAACTCGTCCGTACCTCATGTTCACTCATCTATCAACCGTTTCGCCTGCAACTCTGACATGCGCCACCTGATTTCGTCATGATACGCAGCATCGCGTCTGCCTCATCTTTCGTGTCGCGAAAAGTTACTCGCATGTTGGCGTTGCGAGGCGAACAAGGCGAACATTTTCACCACGGATATTTTTCGCGATCATCGCTTTCAAGATGCCTGTCATAACGCGGAAAGATTTGACTTATTCGTGCCGCAGAGGCAGCCATTTCGCCTCTGAATGCGGGGCACCGCGTGGCCGCGAATCACATACCTCAAGTGCCGGCAAACGGCGGTTGGAAGGAGTACTTGCACACTTGAATGGGCAGATGACTAAATTGGCGGCCGGTATCATGCATGGCATCCATGCATGAAGCGCATCTAGCATATGGCACTTGCTTCACACCACGACTTTGATTGGACTCGCGTTGGCTCACATTTCGTCGACTCGAGCCGTCGACGTCATGCTGGTAGCATTCATCTTTGTAGCGCGCAGCTGCAACACAGAACAAGACCTCCCTGTTGAGCGATCATTGCAGCAGCAGTGTGCAGCAGATTGCGCGCGCGTAGCTACACCATGCTGCTTGCGAATTGAGCTGCATGCCTGCATCCAACTTTTCGTCGATTCGAGACGTCGACGTATCTTCGTAACGAAGCCTTCGTTAGAATTCAAGCCTTCGTGGGAACTGGTACAGCTTGCAATGGTACAGATTGCTGCCCAATTTGGCTTCAGAATGCACATATACACTGTGACACCAGCTGCCGGCCAGCGTGCTAATTATAAGAAACACTGCTTCTAGCTAGCTATGGGGAAGATCCGCCATGTCTTGAGCTTGAACGGTTACGTCATTGCGTGTGAGCTGATTGCGGCCAGCTCTGCTTAAGCTTCCCGCATGCATACGCAAGCATGAGCTTCAAATTTCAACGCGGAAACAGTTGAGCCTGATTGCGCCTTTGCAGCCGCGAACACAGCAGAGTCTGTACAGATCCAGCACTCTGCAGCTGCAGACGTCTGGATGGAATGGTGCATACACCACTGCTCCGCTGACATGTGCAGATCTTAATCGAAGTGCCACCTCACGCTGAACACCATATATTACTCAACCTTCATCTTTGGTAGCCAGCTATAGGGCGCACAAGAGCACGTGAGCATTCATCTGTGGAGGGGCGCATGCACATGTAGCCACTGATCAGGCAACAGTTGGACCACAGATGAACTGCAGGTGTCACCCACTACATGAAAACCAGTCCACTTGGCAGCATGATCAGGAAAGCTGGGTTGAGCAGAAATCATGCACAGATCTGGGGGAAATGGGGTTTCGGACGCACTGCACCCACTCTGCAGGTCTGGAATGGGCTTCATCCAGAGTGGACACCATGGGCACGTAGCTGGCTCGAAACTCTCTTTGTTCGAAACATGGTAGCCAGAAGTAACATGCAGGTCTAACACGGGCAGGGCAGGGCGCCATCCGTGGTGGAACCCTTGTTGGAAAGTGTGCGCCAGTGCAAGTCTTGCTGGTCACTGTTTTGGGGCTTATGCCAGGCAAATAGTTCCCAACCAGTTGCCAACAATACTAAATTAATTCATTGGTTTCAAGTGGCTTCAATTGGCGTTCGGACGCCTGCTAAGTACTAGTGAGACACTGGTGCGGACCTTGCATGCGGCCAACATGGAACGCAGGGCCAGTCCGGGTTGGCAGCACCTTGTTCCTGAGAGACACCAACTAAGTAATACTGAAAGGATCGGGTCATCCAACAGACCGGGCACATGGCCTGCTGAGGTGGACTAAAGGCATCCTATCATGACCCACACTCTTGGCCAGCCTGGATGCATGTGGTCCAAGCTGGTTCACCAATGGCCAGCCAGGACGGATCTGATCCATACTGGTTCTCCCGCCATCCAGCACCCCCATTTTTCCTGGTGCACCATATGCACCCATGGTACCAATGCTGGGTGGCCTCTACACGTAGTGCTGTCAACAGGGGCCGTTGATGTATCTGAAACATTCACAAGCGCTCACGGCGACACCGCTTGACGGGGCATCATGTCGAAGTAGCTGTGAAATTTGCCAGGCCGCGGGAGGCTTCTGCGCACGGAGCCGGTCGGTTCGAGAACACGCGACAAGCGAAACCCACGCGCCTTGTTCCTCTGGGCAGATCTGATGCATATCTGCACTGCATCGGGCCTAACCGAACCAAATAAAGAGAGCTATACGAAGTTATTACAATAATGGTACACTACGTTCTTTCCTTTGCGGATATTTAGGAACTTTGTGGAGCTGTACCAGTTGATACAAACCATGTCGACGTCACCGCCAATAGAACGTAAGTCAACCAAGCGATCTCGACCCGAGCCTGAAAAGGCCATTTTTCGAAGTAGCTCTCCCAGCAGGAAACGAATGAGTGAGCGTAGTATCTTGTTGGGCACAATAGGCGAGAATGACGCACACGTTCCCCTGCCACTCTCGTCAGAGGTGTACAAGTTGTGGCAGGATTTCGATGGATCTCATCAGTTATGTACTTATGGAGTGAAGGATCTGCTCGCGCTGGCCGAGGTACGTATTAACTCTGCGGCAGTGTCGCTGTACACAGAGATGTACAGGCACCGCCGGCCACTTGCAACTAGTCGCCGTGGGTTTAATTGCAGTATGTCCTGGGATTTCTGATACGCTGTCTTGGACACTGGCGCTTCGGCTGCGCACCGGAGAGCGCAGGCCAGTTTGAACTTGCACTGTTGAACGCTAGTCGTATCGCAGGCCACGGACTTCTTGGATGACATGCTTACTCAAGAGATTGTGGTGGCGGAGCTTGCGGCCAGGTTCAGGGCTGAGTTTCGCCAAAACACCACCACAAAGCAGGCAGACCAGCTGTTTGGCTTGTCGCGCATCACCACAGCCTCTGCGCATCCGTCCGCGACTCTGGTGCGAGAGTACCAGCACCTCAACAACAGCATTCTTTGCAAGATTATAAGCCAGATTCCACTTGCTCAGCTCGCGAATGCACCGGACGAGCTCCGCGCCCAAGCCGTGGCCGCCCACGCCATGACCACACCAGGGATCGTCCGCCTGGACTACGCCCTGAAGATTCACGCCCCACCGTCAAGCCCTACCACTCCCAAAAAAGCGTCAATGTCGCACTGCCCATTCTCTTCTCAAACTTCAGCATCCCTCGTGCAGCCCTTCGCCAGCAGCATCACAGAGCTGTGCAGAACCACCCCATCCCTCTCCCTCGCCTCCTGCAACATCAAGATGAACGAGCTGCTATCCCTCCGATCCGCCCTGCCCAATCTCACGCATCTGGACCTCTCCAACAACTCCCCGAGTGCCCCGGTCCTTGCGGTATTCCTCACAGCTTGCACCGCCCTCAAGTCATTGTGCCTCCGAGGCACTGCCTCTCACTCCAGCGGCCCGGAGTTCCCAGCCTTCCAGAGGATGTTCTCTGCCCTCACCTCCCTCACCTCCCTCGACATGTCGTCTAACTATCTGCGGACGCCTGAAGCCGTCAGGGCCCTCGTGGACGCGCTCGCTCCCCTCCCAGACTTCTGTTCCCTCGACATCTCAAACAACGTCCTCTCAGACACCGGCCTCGCACAGCTCTACTGCTCGCCCCTCTACCCACGCCTGTCTTACCTCAGCGCCATGCAATCCGGCGTCTACGCACCCATGCCCGGCGCCATGGTCATCTTCGCCACAGCCGCATTTGCCGCGGCCTCCTCAACAGCCGCACTCACATCGCTCTCCTTCCCCGCCACCGTCACCCACTTCGACTCCAGCGCCCTCCTCTCTGCGGTGTCGCAGATCACCAGCCTGCGCAGCCTCGAGATGTTCCTCATGCACGGCGCCCCTGGCAGCGACCTTCCGCTCGGAGCCGCCCTCGCGCCACTGCGGAACCTCCGCACACTCATCACGCCGCTCTACGACAACTCGCTCGCGAGCGTCGCCGCCGCGGCCGCCACTATGCCGCCGCTGGATGTGCTGGACCTGCGGTACTCGGAGCTGAGGGCACCGGAATCCGCACGGCATGTGAGTGTGCTCGCGCGTCTGCGCACTGTGCGCCACCTGCGCCTGAACCATGCGCTCATGTCCCGAGAGGTCGCCGTCGCGCTCCGCGAAACGCTTTCGCAGCTGGATGGCCTCCTGGAGCTGCAGCTGGAGCAGCTACGGGTGCGTTGCAGCGCCGTGCTGTGGTTTCATGCGTGCGGGTGGCCTCGACCCACCTGCCGCCACCAACAGGCGGCCTTGCGATCGTGCAGCATAGACCGTTGGGTGCTGGCTTTGCCTGTCAGCGCATGGCAGCGTGTGCATGCACGACCCGAGCATGTCCCCAGTCTCAATTGCCACTCTCGCTACTCGCACGTCCGTCGCAGGAGCCGCGACTGCGTGAACACAGTCATCGGGGGCACAGCAGCAGCACAACTCCCCAGCCTGTGCAGGTTCCGGACGCGTCCATCACGGCCGAGGAGGACGGCATCTGCATGCACAAGGCCCTCCCCGGCCTCACCGGCCTGACGAGCCTCGCGTTTGGCGCGGACGGCGATGCCGCGGCGTTCGGCGTCAGCGTCGCCGCGCTCACCGCCCTCGCGCCGCTGACGGCGCTGCGGAACCTCCTCATTGACGCCCCCTGTGACTGCGCGGCGCCCGTGCTGCCTGACGACAAGGTCAAGGCTGGCCTCAGCACGCTGGCGGGGCTCCCCTCCCTCGTGTACCTTAACATCCGGGGCTACCAGCCAGCCACGGGTGGCGTCCAGGACGACGCTGCAGCGATTCGCTTCGTCAAGGTGCGCCCCGCGCATGGCCACCTGCGCGTGCGCCTCACAAGCCTCGCCTGTGTGTCTTCAGCAGCGAGGTCGAGAGTATGCATGCGGATGCTGCTGTGTATAGCCGGGCGGGGGGGCACCCCCCTGTGAGCAGCCACGATGTCCGTCCCCAAAGGCTGGATGCTGCGGGTGCCATCGACATATGTGGCACCTCGTGCCGTGTGTGCATCGCCTCGCCTGGCGGCCACTGGTAACCGTACAGAGTGACGTAGCTGACCGCCTGGTGACGTGCAGCACACAGCGCGCGCCGTGAGGCACCTGCGCAACCTGAGGACGCTCGGCCTGTGCTATGGCAGCATGCCCCCGGAGGCCGCGGCCGCCCTCGGCGATGCCGTCAAGACGCTGCCGAAGCTGCAGGACCTGTGCATCAATGACAACGGAATGACGGACGCGGCCGTGAAGCGTCTCACGCCGCACCTGCGCGCCATGTCCGGCCTGCGCAAGCTCGACCTCGAATGCAACCACCTCACTGGCAGCTGCCACGCGGCGCTAGCAGGCAGCCTGCAGGGGGCCCTCATGGATCGGGGGTGCCTCCTGTGAGGCCCTCTGTGTGCGTGCTGGGGGTGCTGGGGGCGCTGTGCTGGGGGCGCTCCGCCGCGCGATCTCAGCGGGTACATGGGTTGCCATGATCACTGGTGCACTGACCTCTTACATTACCACCGCATCAGTTTCCAGGCCGTGCTGTGATGACGCGTGCTGTGATTACGCGTGCGGAGCATGCACGTGGAAGCGGTGCTTCAGTGTACTGCGGCAGGCGTTGGGCAATGCAGGGCACGACGTGTCCTCTGAGTGCCGTCACGTTAAGAGATCGAGGCATGTGAGGCGGCGCTGTGGTGGGCGGGTGAGTGCCAACATGGTTGTGGCCGTGGCATCTTACCCGAATGCACCGTTTGCCACGTACGCAATTTGCCTCAGGGGGGAGGAATGGCGGTCGCAGCTGCTGCGGACTGCAGCCCTGTATGCACTAGTTATCCATCGTGTGTGCAACTCAACCCCCTGCAGTGGTATGGAAACGCGGACCAGTGATCAGATCTGCATTGCCAAACATGTCGCTTCAGCGTTGCTGCTACATGCTTGCAGTCAGCAACCCGTCTAGTGGGCATTCCTAGTAGTCAAACCATGCAGTGAGTCAGATGCACTGCAACAGCAGCCACGTATGCCCAGCCTTGCCGCCCGCGTGGTGTTACATTGAGAAACACAAAGGCCCAGTGTTATGGAACACCGCTCAGTCTGACCATACTGATGGTGCCTTTGTATAAACTGGTCCGATTGTGATCGTTTGCCGCACCATTGTGTACTGCGTCTGATTTCAGGGTGAGCTAGAAGTCGATGTCTTGGTTTTTATGGCCATGTGTTCCATACTATTATACCCGGAACAGCCACAGGGGCCACAGGGACATCTGTGTAACCATCTGTTGGCTGGCGCTGTATGGGCACAGCAGCCTGCAGCTGAGTCTCCACCACCCACATATGGCACACCACACCGGCAGCAGCTGACCTCGCTCTGCAGGCACCCAACTTGCACCGCCTTGCCATGTCAGGTGCACTAGCACTGTGCCGTGCAGTCAGAATTTTGCTGACATCATCAGGCAGACGCCTGGTTCGTAGTAAACCCTCGGTTGAGCGCCTGAGAGTGCAGCCTTGAACGCCATATATACAGACGTCAGTTCTTGAGATCAGCGTGGTCCCAGGTCTTGACTGGCGTGCTTCAGCCAGCGGAGTCTGTGGGGTGCCATGCAAAGGGCACGCCGTCTGCCGGTGCGGCAGTTCACATGGCACTGTTAAATGTAAATGTGACACTTATAATTCGCCATATCTTACAAGTGCATGCCTGGAACATGTTCCAGGCCCTGTTCCAGACATACACTTTGGAACAGGGCTGTGCTGCCGAAAAACAATCGAGAAACGTGATGGAGTTGCTGAGTGACGTGGCGACCTGTTGTGGCCAATGCCCGTGTTCTCGATCCTCCTATTTTTGTTGTTGTTGTAAATGTAAATGTAAATGTGACACTTACTCGCCATATCCTACAAGGACTTTGACATCTCCGGATAACCGGGACCACGGGCCAAGTTGTTGTGAGGAGGTGCTATGCTGCTGTCTCTAGCTGTAAGCAATGCCACCTTCCTGAGGTCCAGAATAAGCCGCAAACATTTCAACACCACACGGTTTCACTGTGCCACATTTTAAGGGTGCATGCACAGAGAGCTGGTGGAAGCTCGTGGAAAGGCTGGTTTTAGAGCAGCTATCAAGCAGCCCAGATGCCCTGGACTGTCTTGAATTTCCAGCAGACTTAAGGCAGACTTATGGCAGACTTACATCGATTGCCTCTGCCTGCGGCATGGGCACAATCATGTCTCCACATTTCGTTAAGGCAACTCATATCTAAAAATGCATCTCATAGCTGAGGTGCGACTCACCATTCTGAGACACCAATCTGCTCTCAAAACCATGCTTCAATCATCAGCCACGGCAGACCCTTGCCATTAGATAGTATTCACGTTGCTTCTTCACCACAACGGGGTTCAGAAGGAACGGTGCAGCCCTGTCGGCCACTTTGCATGCTCTCTAGATCTACGGGTTGGCCTGCTGCACATCACACAGATTTCTTCAGAACCGAGGCACACACTGATACATCACATGGCAATTCATATCTACGAAAATATCTACGAGCATATCTACAAACATATCTACGAGCATATCTACAAACATATCTACCAAACATATCTACAAACATATCTACAAACATATCTGCGAGCATATCTATGATCTAGGACCACCTGCCTGTGCTGCTCATAGATATGCAGAGGCACACTGATTCAGGAAACACGAAGGTGCTTGTGCATAGACAGCGACCGAACGGTTCATAGCAGGCTCGCCCAATGTGCTAAATGCATATGCAGTCTCAAAGCTTAACAGATGGTGTCACAGTGACGTGGCCGATTTGAAACGAGACCTTCCCCAACTTCACAGACGAGGGATGTCATGTCAAAAGGCACATGGCGGGTTCTGTGAGAAGTGAGTCCCACAGCTACTGAGCGAGTCAACGAAGTGACGACAGGCAGGTGTTGAATCACTGTGGCTACTCAACCAGGCTTGGCCACAACACAGATGGTGTTCGCAGTTGCGAGGCGGCAGGGGGAGCGTACGCCCTCCGCGGTGGAGCCAGAGGTGGAGCCAGAGCCATCGCCGAAGGAGAAATCGTCGCGCTCGCAGCCCTCGATGACGCCAAAGTCGCCAGACGTCTCCGCGACGATGCGGGCGGCGACCGCGGTGCTGTAGCAGTCGCCCTCCAGGAACGCCTCCGCGATGGCCTGCACGCATGGGTGTCATTTGTGAGGGAAACGATACATGATTCACAGACCTGGTGTGATATGAGGCAGGATGCTAAAGTCGCATGGAAGCTACCAGCACTGGATGTGGACTTTTAGAGAGCTACAGTGCCAGGACAGCGGCTGCGGAGACAGCAGCGTGGGGACACTGATGGCATCACCGCCACTGTGTAAAGGTGATAGCTCAGGCAGCCATGCCGCTGGACGGCTGTGCAGGTGTCCCAACTCGGGAGGAATTTCAAGGACGGCCTTGAGATACTGCTTGAAGACTTGAGAGGCCAGGGAAAAACGGCTGATTGAACAGGAGTGATCGAACAGGAGTGAGCAGGCCCGGGCTCTGTCGACATGTCTGCAGACTGCGGGGGCACGGGGGCGATGCCGGTGAGGAAGAAACACTGGAACAGTACGCACCTTGGTCCACACGGTGGCGTAGGCGGTGGCGGAGCAGGTGGCATAGGCGGCGGCGAAGGACGAGGCGTCGCCCTCGACGCACGCAGTCACCTCGGCGCGGGCAAAGGCGTCGGCGACGAGCTCGATGAAGGTGGACGCAGTGCCCACGGAGAGCGCTTGCGCGCTGACGAGGCAGTCGCACTCTTCCGCGGAGGCGGCGACGGCGGTGGCGTGTGCCTCGGCGGTGGCGCTCGCCCACGCCTCGGCCGTGGCAGAGGCGGAGGCGCAGCCAAACGCGTTGCCCTGAGACACGCACGCGGCCTGGGACTGCGTCACGGCTGCAGCGATGGCAACACCAGCATCAAAGGCAGCACTGGCGGCACCAGCAACCCTGCCGTCAAAGTCATTGCGGCAGAACTCGGTGAACACCTCAGCCACGGCAGTGGTGTGAGCGTTCTTGGCCGCGGAGAAAGAGCGGGCGCTGGCCTGGCTCTTGCACACGGTGGACGAAGTTGTTGAGCCCTTGCTGCTGTTGCTCGAGCCACCCTCGTTGCCCTCGTTACCCTCATCCCCCTCGTTACCCTCGTTGCCCTCGTTACCCTCGTTGCCCTCATCACCATCATTGCCACCCTTCTTGCCCTCGTCACCCTCATCGCCCTCATCCCCCTCATCGCCCTCATCGCCCTCATCCCCCTCGTTGCCCTCGTTGCCGCGGTCGGGGAGGAACATCTTGACACCCTCGTTGCCCTCATCGCCCTCATCCCCCTCGTTGCCCTCATCACCGTTGTTCTTTCCATTCACACCCTTGCCCTTGCCCTTCCCTTTGTTCTTCTTCTTTCCCTTCTTGTTCTTCTTGTTCTTCATGAGCAGTTCGCGACCGGGTGTGGCCTCAGTTGTGGCCAAGGCGGCGCTGGTTGGCTCCGGGATGAGTGTGGCGGTGGCCAGCAGCACGGCAAGGAGGACTGTGGGGTAAGACCTGCATTGAAGAAGCTCGTCAGTGCCTTGATCACGACCTGTGTGCGTGCGGCTGCTGTGATCAGCCCCTGACCGCCATGCACAGCAAGCTATGTAAATGTAAATGTGACACTTAATTGCCATATCCTACAAGGACCTTGACATCTCCGGATAACCGGGACCACGGGAAGCTATGTGCGATTGGCAAGGTCGAAAGGCATGCTCTTGGGAGTTGACAGGCTCAATACCGAAGGAAGACAGAGCTCGGACCTAATCTACAATGCTCACCACAGGCTGTGACGGTGTTATGCATAAGTGGCCACGGAGCAGTGCAGTCAAGGCTTCCCAGATGCCTCACATCTGTCACTCACACCAGCCAATTGTGCCACGCCAACGAGTCATGGGCCGAAGCGATTATTGCAGGCTCCAACGCATCGCAACTGAATTGAAACATCAAAATTCAATGCCGCGTCGTTGCTGCTCATGTACGAGCTGTTGGTTCAGCGAGCTGTGGCAGAGGGCGTGGCGCAAGGTGGGAATCGCACATGCTGCCTGATTCTGTTGAAATGATAGAAACGTAGCTGTACTTATGTAGGCGGTGTAGCTTTCAACCATGCTGGCATCGCATTTATACGCATCAGCAGCGACCGGCAACATGGTTGCCCTCATCTGATTGCCCAGGAGCATAGGCATAGGATGTGAATGTTCTCAGTACTTCGTGACAGCAACGTGTATAGCTACAAACAGATCTCGTGGGGTTCAGGCATGACTGAATATGTGTGTTAAGCCGTGCTGGCTCATAGCGTGAACTCCTAGATCGTACTGAACGTGCTTCCATCGAATGCTGAACACAAAGATACGATGATTTAACCTGTGTAACATTTTTTGGTATGGCCGGCAGGGCCGTGCTGACTGTCACGATGGACTGGCTTCATTTACAATTGACGTTGCAAGCTGCTCCTCGCGATCGAGCCTGACACAGCGGCGGTGTACGTCACATATCGATTGCCACGCGTCCGGTATACGACCACGCAATATCTATCGTAACATTCCATGTACGACGCAGGGCAGCATACTGCCATGAGACACATCAATATATACGCGTAAGTGCTGAGAGCATTGAATTTCATACAGCCGTATAATTAGTGCTGGTCAAACGTTAACACGCATGAGGCCTTGTGCAAGTATGGCGACGTGTGCACACTAAATGGTGTTGAATTTCGCCTTGACATCTCTGCAGCTAACACCACTTCATCAGGAGCCGGAAATTCACTGTGTACCAATTGCAACTTGACGGGCTTCGAACGGCTTTCGTCGGATCCGGAGCTCCCGCCGGGCTCAGACCGCGAAACCTACACCCGTAACCTCATGTTTCCATCTTGCACTCTATATCGACCTCAAGCCGGCTTTGTGGCATCTCATGTCCTGGGAAAAGAATTGAAGAGCATCGATATCGCAGATGTCCATGTCATCAGCAATGATTTGAAGTCCCCACATCCAGTCAGCAGCAAGTACTAAATCAATCGTGTAGGCAATGGGCGTCACAACGCATGATCGAAGCACTGGCAGTGCATCTGCGTCTGCCTGCCATAGTCTCAAAAGGATATGGGCCATCACGTGCACGCCGGCGTGCGTACCAATGAGCACAATGGTACAAGCAACTCGTTACATGATTTTTTCTCCCTCTTTTTTTTTTTTTTGATGTGCCACGGCCACTGTATTAGCCAAGCAAAAGCAGGAAAGTCTCCGGTTTGACGTACAATTGCAACCCTTCCAGGCAGCATCCGCTTCAAGCCTTCCAAAAAGCTCAGCTGTGACACTGCACAGTGACTGAAACACACAGAATTAGTCCACCCACAGTATTCTCATAATTCCCACATCGTTACGTTGTTACCGCCGGTGCCCTGGGCCGTCACCCCCCTTGTGCTGTAAATGTAAATGTAAATGTAAATGTGACACTTACTCGCCATATCCTACAAGGACTTTGACATCTCCGGATAA
>JAUMHO010063308.1:0-21190 GCA_032360965.1 Ulva armoricana
GGGTCAAACGCCAGTGCGGGTGGGGGCGGGTAGGTCAGAATCCGGGATCGTGGAGATTGGGAAAGGGGAGGGAGGGGGAAGCTGGCTGTAGGGGGATTGGCGAATAGAGCCAGGAGAGGGGCTGAGGAGGTAGAGCTGTCCAGCACGGAGGGGGCGCAGAGGTTGTGTGATAGGGTGGTCTGATTCGAGACCTGTACGCTGTTGCGTGATGCACCTGTGACTGTGCCCCTCTTCGATGTAAATACATACTTGTAAATGTAAATGTAACTTGTCCACAATGTTGACGCAGTGCGGCACGGTGAGCATACACTGACATCTGACCACACAAGGTGAGCACACATCGTGAGATCACATGTACAATGAATGCTGAGCTTGCTGCCTGATAGCAAGAAGTCCACGATCACATTGTCAAGCGCACCAGCCTACAAAGCAACAGCTACCGCATTACACAGATCTAGAGGCACCTGGAGGTCAGCGGGATCAAGTTGCTTCCTATGAATGCTCACTTTACAGTCAAGCAACTGTGTGAACTTTTTCTAGCTCGAGGCCCGAGCTTCGTGCGTGAGCGGGCAGCCATAAGGCCGTGGTCAGTGGGAGTGAACGGGCCCCAACTTTTTTCATTAAAAAGGCGAAAACCACATTGGCATAATGTTAAAACCTGGTTTAAGAAGGACTGTGAAGGTTGTTTTGCAAAATATTTTGAATTAGATAGTGTTTGGGGTCTTGGCGCGTTCGCGGGGTCGTTCGTTCGCTGGGTTCGTTTGGACCCCCTGGGGGTCCGAACGACCCGTGGCGAACGAACGCACCCACCTTCCAGATGGGTACACACGACACTCTACCGCACACATTAGTGGTCTTTATCAATTGCAATACAATATAGATTGTCCTTGGGGACGGTTGGTGGTCTTTATCGCGTTCGTTTCCGCCTTGCAATTGTTGCCACTGTCGAGACGATGGGCAAGCCCTGCGAGACCTTGCGGAAGCTCACTCCTGAGCAAACAAAACTGGTATTTAAAATGCTTCTTGGGTTTTCGCCGAAAGATATCCAAGGATGCGGCCATGATTGACGGCAAAAAGACTGACGGATACAAGCCTGCTATGGAGTGTTTTATATCATTGCAAGAGAGAATGAACTCGTCGCAGGCTACCACAAAGCATTATGATAAGATAGTGGGGATGTTATGGGACTATTTGGGGGTGTTTAGCGTCAGGAAGGCGAAGTGGGGTCGTTCGCAGGCGGTCTCGTTAACGTGCACTGACCACAAACGCGTTCGGGAGGGGGTTCGTTCGGGGGGCTTGTAGCTGGGCTTGTTCACTCCCACTGACCACGGCCTAATCAACCGACCCGTACGCAGCCCTGATCCGAAGTGGCGTCACATAAGTTCACGACATATTATAGCAGTGTTGTGTGTGCTTTGGGATCAATGGTAACGGGTTTGGGATGATTTGAGCCCAAACCGCGATCTTTAGGAAAACAACGCGATTTCCCAAACGCACCTTAAAAGTTTCCAAAGCACCTAGTTATGCCCTATGGACGTCCCAAAGTCATCAGTGGGGCCCCGGGTGTCCGCGTTAACAATGAAACCACCGCGGCGCTGAGTGCCCTACCCCCTCCCGACCAGTCACCGTTGCCATGCGCGACGCGAGGTCACAGTGAGGAAAGAGTCAGTGCGAAACATTTGTAACCAGCAGTGATAACAGCTGTAGCTGGATGTTGAGGAGGTAGACATGAAGCCCATGTGGGCTACTCCAGTGCGAGTTCGCGAAGGATTCAGCGTGCGTTTTCAAATTGATTGAGGTGCGAACGTGTCAGTCTCATAGAATCGCACTCAAAGACACGTCGAGCAACCCCCACAGTCGTGTCGACTGGTATGCAAATCCACACCTCCATGACATTCGCTGTTGGCTATATTGCATTCCTACTCACTCCTTAGCTAACAACCTTCTGTCTAGTGCGGTGGTTTATGTTGTTCAACGACAGTATTACATCCGACTCGGTATGGCTGACGCGTTGGTGTTGAGCTGCCTGATAACGCATGATCGCCCCTTCAACGTTCAAGCTGTTGCCGACTTGCTTGCAACCAGGGGTGTAAAAAAACCTCAAGCTCAACGATCGCTCGATTCATTGGCTCAAACAGGGAAGGTTCGAGTCAAGGTATGTCTTCCCATGTCCTCGGGCGTAAGGGGTAGCCATGTTCACTCCATAGGTATTACCTGACACCGTGTCTGGAGAGACGATGTTGCCATGCCGTTTGCGTGGCTGTTCCCATCATTCTGTCAACAGCACCTTGCGTGGTGGATGCCCCTCGATAACTAAATATGCAGCGCTTGACGGGCCGAGTTGCAGGAATTCGGAAAAACGAAGATTTATTTCCCTCAGCATGATGGTCAGGAGCTGAACAAACAGGTGAGCAATGGTTGAGAATCTGCTTGAGCCAAGCTGGCTGGCCATCGTGATCTGGATGAGGTATGTTGCCTAAGAGCAACATACCTCTGAGCAACTATCCATGCCTTGCATGAGAAACTGCCGGAGTTCAGGAACTTGATGAGAAACGGACAAACAACATCAAACTGGCAGAAATCGTGGCAGAAGTTCAGTCGAATGTTAGGCTCTACCAGAAAGGTAACTAAAACTGGGTTTTGTCCATGATGCACTCTGCATGCATGTCACTGGGTACTGATTGATGCTGTATGATTTTGCAGAGCTGGCATCACTCAGGAATGCTGTGACCATCGATCAGGTCAAAGCCGATTCTGCCAAATTGGAGCAAGAGGTGAGTCCTTGCGGCTGTGCGTAATGCTTGGGATCATGCAGCATGATTTGCATGATACAGGCCTGCATGATAACGGCCTGCCTTGCATGGTACCGAGCCATAAATTTAGTTCATGCGCAAAGCAACCTCGTGCCAGGGCTCAGCTCACACATGCTTCCTTCCTGCCACCGTTGGATGTCATGCAGATCAAACAGCTTCACAAACGGGTTCTTCCGTTGCGATCGGGCAAGAGCACTATTTCAACAGCGGATTATGAATGTGTACAACAGGTTTGTCGATGATGCAACGAATGAACAGGCCTTGCAATGAACAGGATGTGTCGTGATACTTAGATACGAGACCTGTGCTGTTTTGTGTCTATCAAATGAAATGCTGTAGGCACGGTATTGTGATTGTCCCTTGACGCACACCATAACTTACAGGAGTTTCAGAAGTATGTAGATGCTTGGCAACAAAGGAAGCGCGTATTCAATAATGCTTGGTGCGCCCACTTCACAGATGCTTGCACAGACAGGGTCTCCAACCGGCCTGCTGATTCGCTCACGATGGCGTCAGCTGTTCACGAAGCCTTATGCCATCTGCCACGTCCCGCACGGATGCAGGGGGGCTATTTCTGAAGGCTGCGAAATGAAAGAAAACGATGTTTTTGAGGATGCTGGCGTTGATAGCGACGAAGCAATGAACGTTTTGCTGCGCGATTTCGCCCACCTGACCAGCAAAAGACGGAGAGCCTGAACGCGAATATCAGCATGCAGCTTTGGTTTTGCAGTAATATGCTTGGAAGCGTTCACCCTTCTAAGCAGTGCACTTCCGAAACTGGTTGTGGAGTGTCGTTCCGCCTGACACGTTTGCAACACACCTTTCGCCACCACCGCCCTGCGCATGTCGATGTCAGGCTTTGGTGGATACATGTTGACCGCTTTGTAAAACTCCAATCAACAGCTGGTTGCACTTCACTTTGGTAGTTCGGTCGCAGGGTTTTCGCCTGTCGGGCTTCAGCAGGTGTTTGCCGTATCCAGTTGAGCCGTTCATCCTGCAACCGTGGTGGCGCAATGAAGTGCCCTTTGTGCACCACCCATCGTATCACAAGAGTGCAACCCATTTTGTGGAATAGGCCTAGGAACGGAGCAAGACGTACGCGCTTGGTAGTGCGCGCCGAGAGTAGCGAAACTGACGAACCAGCCCACAAGCCTGGTGAAGCATGGTTCAATCACATGAAGTCCGAGTTTGATCCGGTGTCATCAGCTCCGCCAGCGACTGCCGTACTGGACTTTGAGAAGCCGCTCGTCGAGCTGGATCGCCGAATCCGCGAGGTGCGAAATGGTAGACCTCGCATTGCATGCAAAAGTCCCAAGCTTTGTACTCGACCATCTGTTCTGTAAATCTTCATTCTTAAACACGTCGTTTGCGAAAACTCCTGACGCCAGGTCACTCATATGAAAGAAATTACTTGACGAGCCGCGCTTATGCCCGTTCAACGATCCGACTAAAAGGGCTCACGCAGACGGGTGGTTCAGTTTGATGTTTAGGTGAACTACACGTGCGCGTCGCGCATATGCTGTTGTGGACCACAAGCGCGCATGACAGTGGCGCAGCAGTCTCGCCAGTCAACACCAACGTTGCACACGAATTTCCCTTCGCTTCGGGATCCGTAGATGTAAGTGTGCCTACTCTGTCATCTGCAACTGGTGCAGCGTGGCCCCTTGAGATGCTTGTGTTGCCTGCACGGTGCACTCTCCATGCGATCCACGAAATGCCTGCCTTGCGGTGGCAACGGGAGTTTCGCTTACAGTGGTATGTTGTGTGAAGTTGAATGCTATGTTTTATGCATCGGTGAAGTGCGGCGATTTCGCTTCCGTTCTTATGTATGGCAACGAGTGGTGCATCCCTTTTTGTGGCCTGCCACATTCTGGGCCGCGATGATCTGCATCACAAGTACATGGCCTTATCGGTGGTAATCTGAATATTTGAATGAATCGCATGAATCGATGCATTTGTTAAAGGCATGACACCGCCGTTCTGTAAACAGGTGCATGCATCTGCACTGTAGGTGCGTCAGGTCGCCGAAGAGAACGGTGTGGATGTAACAGAGCAGATCAAGGAGCTTGAGACCCGTGCAATTCAGCTCCGGCAGGACACGTACTCTCGCTTGACGCCAGTCCAGCGATTGCAAGTTGCACGCCACCCCTCCCGCCCTACCTTCCTGGATATTGCATACAACATCTCAGATAAATTTGTGGAGCTCCATGGAGATCGCGCTGGCTTGGATGATGCTGCGGTGGTCTGCGGCCTGGCATCTATAGATGGAATGTCTTTCATGATGATCGGGCAGCAGAAAGGGCGGAACACGAAGGAAAATATTCTGCGGAATTTCGCAATGCCACAACCAAATGGGTACCGCAAGGCCTTGCGCTTCATGCAGTGCGCACCTGTGAATGGTTACTCTGATTTTTCTGAACAGCTTTTCATGACTGGTTGCTGTCATCCACTCGGTGTAGTTGTGGTTGGCCTGATAGGCATGCTCACGGGGGGCATCAATGAGGCTTCACGAACAGTCTTTCTTGTATGGCAAGATGGCAATGACTCAACGGCAGCCTGTTTCTGATCTGAGGAAAGCTTCTGTGTAGATATGCGGACAAATTTGGCATGCCTATTCTGACGTTCGTCGACACTCCAGGCGCTTTTGCTGGGCGCTCAGCTGAAGAGCTTGGCCAGGGTGAAGCAATTGCACGCAATCTAAGGGAAATGTTCGGCATTCGTGTGCCCATCATCTCCGTTGTCATTGGTGAGGGCGGATCCGGTGGTGCGCTTGCGATTGGGTGTGCCAGCCGCAGCCTCATTATGGAGAATGCGGTTTACTATGTTGCAAGTCCAGAAGCATGTGCTGCGATCTTGTGGAAGAGCCGTGAAGAAACGGGTATTGCGACGGAAGCACTGCGCATCACGGCACAGGACCTCATTGGATTTGAGGTCATGGACGGTGTGATCGATGAGCCACTGGGAGGGGCACACCGCAATCCCATGGGATCATTCCCTTTCATCAAAGAAGCGATCTTAAGGACATTTGGGTGCGCTTGGCATCAAATGTTTATGTATCAGCACACAATTGCTTTTGATTGCATCTGCTTATGAACACTGCTTTACGAGCTGGTGAAAAATAGGGCTTCGTTGGGACAAATCAAACTACAGCAGTACCTGTGTGGTGCTGGTAAATGTTTTAACGCTGTCAAGTTCCTTTTTTCCTACCCATCAATCCCAATCCGTGTATCATGTCATACAAGGCCGTTCTCCTATGCTGTAGCGAGTTTGAAGGGATGAAGGAGGAGCAAATCAAGGCTGATCGATACGCTAAGTTCCGTAAGCTTGGGCAGTTCCGTGAGTATCTAGTTGAGGGCGGCGACTGGAAGAGTGCGGATGCCCGACGTGAGGCTGCACAGGGAGTCACCACCAAGACTGGTCGATGGGCAGAGGTACTCCCTTGCACCACAATGCTGAAGTAAAATGCTGCAGATTCTTCAATTTGCTCGACTGGATGTATACGGTCTCTGCTCGTCTGATCCAACACCTAGGCCTGCAGAACTGGCTGTTCATAGCATGACTGAATGCAACAATTTCAACATAGAATTGTACACTAGCTTTAGCACAGGACGTTGACCTGGCGATGGTTGACATTATACGGCTGCGCTGACTCTAAAGCCAATTCTGTGAAAGACCCGATATGTGTTGCGTGCAGGATGAGCAGGAGGCGGCGTATTGGGACATCTTTGATGAAATGACCGAAGACTGGGAGAGTACCTTGGATTCAAAGAAGGAATGGCTGATGCCGCCCGCAGCCATGTCTCCGTCACAGTCTGGTGTACCAGAGCCGACGTCTCGTGGATCTACAGCCGCTCCATCCACGCGCGACACTGCAAATGAGTCTGCAATGGAGAAAGAGGTGATCGGGAACAATAGCGTATGAGAGCTATACAGTGCGATGAGCTCATGTGGTGGATACAGATGCCCAGTCTCCCCCATGGACTTATGCCTTGTTTTTCTGTGGCTTCGAAGGACAATCGCAGTCACATCAAGTTTCAGTTCTCATCAAATCACAGCACCACAACTGTAAGAGTCTTGATGGTCTGGTGCTAGATGTTGGGTGTCAAGATATTTCACAGAGCTCTCCTTGGCAGATCTGCCAAGGAGAGCTCACTGTAAGCACGTCTACAGGTGCTATGGTGGAGGGAGCACAGTGTATTGCTAGTGTGCGTCTTGTCTGTGACTACCAGGCTGTGATTGGCTGGTCGTATGGCGCTGGTACAACAACGATGCAGTGGACAGGCTTGTCCGCGAAATCTTGTATTGCACACATGTGCTTCTAGGCTTTTTAATCCATGCATGCATAACATAAAGTTTGTAATCTGAATATTGTCCTTGCTCTCTGCAGCAATCCTTCCAACTTTGTAACCTGCGTGCACTATGAATCAAGTACGATGACCTGATGTGATCGCACTCCGTTACAAAATGCAGGTGAGCCTGTGTTGTCTGACCCCGTTCGTGCGCCGTGCGAAGCAGGATACAGATTCGTCAACTTGAATTCCAAGCGGCATGCTTTGTTCCTACTTCAAAACCCACTGATATCTTAGCTATCAGATGATAGGTGTTCCGGTAGCTACGATGGAAAAGTCTGTAGGCTCAGGGTTTCCTGCCACACTTATTCGAAGAACATCTTGCGTCTGCCCCTCTTCCGAAGGGAAGCACATGAGTTTGAATCCCTTTGTCTCCCACACCTCCAAGGATAGCTCACTAGCAGAAGTGACGAATGCAGAAACAGCCTTTGGTGGCCCCTTGTTTCCTTTACCTGATTTTCCAGTCAGTGGAGTGAGCGACTCACCGATGCTTGAAGCCATTTCAAGCTTCACTTGAGCTCTGAACTTGCCATTATTTTCAATAACCAGATCTGCTGTGTGAATACTTGGCATGCCTGGCATATCTCCTGGTGTGGGGCGCTCAGGACACATGGGTATGCACCCAAAGTCAAAATGCCCTCGTTGCGCAATATAGCAATGGTGGATTTCAAGCCCTGGCTTAACAGTGCGTCTGTATCGCGGGAACACAATTTGTGGGTCCACGTTGACCTGGGGATATGCACAGCAAGCATGGATAGTCACTTCAGATATGGCACCACCCAGCATTGTCAGCATTGCCAGGCGAGTTGTGATGGCAGTCACATCTGCACTAGCAAACTGTACTCCCACAGATATACTTTTACCTGGCTGAACCACCCAGCGCATGGCAGCATTGCTGCAGTCATTGAGTTCAGACTGAAGTGGCTGCAATGTAAGCAGCCCATTCCCATCGGGAATGGAACGGACGCGAGGCTTCCGCACAACCTGGATGTCATAGGCCGGCGAGATTCTTCTTTCATCTCCCTACATCCACACCATGAATTTTACTTTTCATGATCCAATTATGCATGTAGTAAACAGGACGGAGAACTGCACCTTAACAGCAGGGAGTGCAAGCTTCATGGTGTCCATGTCATACTCCAGCCCAATGACATGTTTATGGACCTCCGCTGGATCCAGGTTCTTAGCGTCCATATTGATCACCCGGACGCCACCAGATACGCATTTAGATGGTCCGTGGACATCCCCACTTTTGCAGATGTTGACTCTAGCTGTGTACTGGTCATATCGATCCCCAAATACTGGATCAATCCCTTCTGGATACTTGGGCATGTCTATGGGCCCATCCTTTTTCGAGCTTGTCTTCTGACCCCTGCTTGATGTGATTGAAGCGCTTGCAGCTTTTCCAATGAGAGCTCTTTGTTCCTCTATTCGGTTGAACGCTTCACGTTGGTCTGCCTCAGAGAGCATTTCCAAGTAGCGCTGATGTGCTGACTGTAGGTCAAAGTGTAACTCAACTATATGTATGCTGTTGGGGCCCATGATTGTTTCGATGGCTTGCATGAGAACCCTTATTGCCACCGGAGAGAATTCACACTCCGTTCCCATGATGACAAATCCCGATGCATACTTTTGCTGTTGGAGCACAGTTGTCAATGCTAGGGCAACGATTTGATCACACTTCTCCCCAGGCCAAGATAAGTATGGCTGCGGATGTTGCAGGGGCAACTCTTTTTCAGTTTCCCATCCAATCAAATCCTCATAGATCATATCCCCGAAGACACTGCCGGTGGCATCGTGCATGTGCTCCAGTTCTCCAGCATCCAAGACCAGATCGTTCAAACTTGAGAACGGAACAGAATATCGCTCGGCCAGCATATGGGCTTGCTGTGACGCGATGACAGTATCTATGCAGCTGACAATTGCAATGAATGGTCTATCTGAATTATACGATCCTTGTTCCATTTCAGACAGACCTGCAGTTGCTGGAACCACTGGAACTTGGGGTGCTATGGCCTGCTCTTGCACATATCGGGATGAGCCTGGATTGATGTCAGATGGATCTAGCTGTTGCATAGACCTGACAAAAAGGCCTTCAGCCCCCAGAAGTTCTTCACGTCCAACATCATCTCTTACATGATCCCATAACCCTGTCCCTATAGCTCTGGGTTTCAGAAGGGCAATACCCCAGTCTTTGCGGTAGCCATTCCAGGCAGACAGGGTTTTCTCATCATCCACCCACTGCACATCAAAGTCCATGGCGCAGACTTCTATCGGGCTTGGTCCTGGGTTAGATAGCTTTATTTCTGCATACGCTGGTTGGCCACCCGGGACGGTGGCTCCCAGGTCGAGCTCCTTTGGTGTAACTTTGACCTTGTTCATATAGCTGGCGCCAGATGCGTGCAGCACTACTGTACGACCACTAACTACCTTGATAGGCAAACCCAGGTCGTAATGTGACAGGTTTCTATCAGGCTGCTGTGGGATGAAGATGATCTTGATCATGGCAAAACCATTGGACTCGATAACTCCAGCTGCAGGATCACATCGAAAGGAACTCCAATCCCTACCTTCTCCAGCTTCAGTTGGCTTCTTCACAAACCATTCTGCTTGCACTGTTCCTGGGTTGGAGAGTCTGACAGTGAAAACCCGGCCCATCCCATACCCAACCGTCCCAAAGCTCAGCTCGTTTTGGTCACAGATTAGCTCAGGTATTGCGACACGCGCCTTCACGTTCATCAAAAGGGAAGGACCATTCTGAACAAGGAATGGTGCATGGAAGTCTACTCGGCCAGGCAGTATCTGGGGGGCTTGTGTGTTGAGAGATAGTTGGACTTCCGTGCACGATCTTTCTGGTAGGCCTGGAAGCCTTGGCAGTTTATCTGGGCGAAGGGTGCAGGCAAATGCTTCTAGCAGATCTTTATCAACGCTCATAACTGCATGAGATGTGGACGTATTTTGTATCCTGAAAGTCTTGCATGCGATTTTCCCTTTCACGACATCCCCAAAGTCCAGCACGTAGGTTGAAGCTATGACAGCGGGGAGTGTGGAATACTTGGAGAGAGTCTTGGAAAATTTTGCCATGTTGGAAGATGATGGTAAAGGCTGCATATGGTGCGAAATTACTTTAGCATCCCTCCCCAGTCTTTCGTTTTGTTCCCTGCGGACAAGAGCATCACAGATGCCTTGACGGTCTGCTTCAAGCTCAACCTCAGTCATAGTCAACGCTTGTGTAGCCATGCATGCTTGACCATACAGATCCGTTCCGTCAAGCTGCGGAAGAATGCTTACTTGTAACACGTCTGCATCAGTCCTTCCAGTCATCACAGTATGTCGGTTGATACAGAATTTAACGCGTGCCAGGAATTTATGTTAAAGCCACACCAAGGTAAGGTGGATCAAATCAGCACACCTTGACCTTGCTTGAGACACTTTGAGTCTTTTTGAAGGATGCGTTGCATCAAAACGCTGCCCGTGGTCTGCAGCTTCTCGCATGCTTCATGTACGCGTTGAGGCCAGCATGGATTGTTTGATCGCGGCAAAGATAGTGCTACTGATGTGTAGGTACCCTCAATGTGCACTGACACTGGACAAGGCTCAAAGTGAGCCACCTCAAAGTATATGACCTCGTGCAAGGTCTGGGGCAGCCCTGCTTTGATCCTCAATGTCACAACTTGCTTCCCGCCCGGTTGTATGGTCCCCTGCGAAGGTACGCATGCGAGAAACATGAGCCTTGCGAGCAACTTGCCATTAAATCTCCACTCAAATGGCACCCTAAACGCAGCCAAACACAGACGTTCAGGACTGGACACCATATGCCAATGACTGTAAGTACGAATTGGAAACGCACTGTGCGGGATTTGATATTGTCACATCCCTTTGGATTTGTTGGCTATACACAGT
This sequence comes from Ulva armoricana, assembly GCA_032360965.1. NCBI lineage: Eukaryota > Viridiplantae > Chlorophyta > Ulvophyceae > Ulvales > Ulvaceae > Ulva > Ulva armoricana. Next base: position 11,066 of record JAUMHO010063308.1, read on the forward strand.
GGGTCCACAATCAATTGAGCGAGGTTCAACTTGGAATAGTGTCTTACTTGATTTTGCTTGAAGCATGACTTGAGTGGCTGGCCCGCCTTGCAAATGCATTGTAGCGGACGCATAGGCGTTGGCATTGGAGATTCCAAAGTAAGCTATTCGAACAGATTCAGAAACACCCGGTTGGAGTAGCCCTTCCACTGGTTTAATGTCAAAAATGTGATTGGCAGGAGTATCAACTAAAGCAGCATCTGGCAAATCTACATCAGCAACCTTCCCGCTGGTCAGCTCCCAGTGGTATTTCACAGGCACTTCACATGTGTTGGAAACGGTCAGAACTTGCGATGTGTTGGTGTCGTTCAGAGTGCTGTCAAAGGTTACCACTGTTTCGCTCAGTAGTACATTGGGATAGTTGATATTCCCATGGAGCTCTACATATTCAACATGTGGATTGTCTTGGAATGTCACTTCGAGCTTCTTCCTGGAAAAAAGGTCCTTGTGTTTTTAATCGACTATAGCAAGCGCTGTGGGCCTCCAGGTGGGAGCAAAACGTACCGAGGTTTATGGCTCACCAGGTCCTTGCGGTAGGCATGATTCATATTGACTATTGCTTGCACAGTATGTCCAGGATCCAAATGGATAGCTGCAGGTAGAACATGGAATGGGGCTGATGTGTGGAGTGCTGCATTGAGTGGTGTTTTACCAGTGTTGCATATGTCTACTGTAGCTGCTTCTGGTGGATGTTTCAACAGAGGATGGTAAAGGTACTCAAATGACAAGACGTTGGAAGAGAAAGATATGTGTGGAACATCTACTTCTGCCACTGCTGTGAAGGACAGCAACACCTTTGCTGATGTCGATGCCTGGAAATCAGTTTGTAATTCAAATCACATGAGTCGACTCGGCACTGCACAGTTTCGACCAGCAGCACCAGGGCAAGCATGCGGGCAGCAGCGCACTTCTTGACCAGATAGTAGTTTCAGCAGCTCAGCGCGGTTACTTGCATGTACTGAGTCCCCTCTCACAACAAAATGCCTAGATTGCTTTGCAGGAATCAAGGCCTTGGCAGGTTCGACCGAGAAGCATGCACGGAGATCAGGTGGAATCAGAGACAGGTCCTGTTTTCCATTGGCTCCTCGCAGTGCACGGCCTAGATGCTTCTTAACAGTCTCCAATGCATCATTCTGCCAATGCACATCATATCCACGCCTTCCATGATTTTCAACCAAGATTGAGCGACAGAAACGTCTGCCGGCGATCTGTGGACCAAACTGAATCTCTTGCTCACAGACGTCTCCACAGGTCAGAGTGCTGCCAATGCCAACAGCAGTTAATGGGACTTCGAGTTCATTCCCATTTGTCACCAGTATTTGCAGCACATCAGAAAAAGAGTACGTTTCATCGAGCCTGACAGACACAAGGAGCTCTATGCACTGTTTAGGAAGGAGTTTGATTTCTCGTCGATTGACAGAAAATACAGAGGTCTTTGAAGTCACGAAAAGCTTCACCTCTGCTGGAATGAGACTTGTGTTCGTTAGACACAGAGTCCTTGACTGAGCTTGCATGACTGGGATTCTTCCAAAAGAAACGGCTGTTGGCATGTCAATACAAGCTTCTTGTAATTGGCATGTGACCAGTGGCCCCACAGACTTGGCAGCAATGACAAATTCAACATGTGGCAGAGTGGATCCGACGGCATGTATACGGCATGGAAGCTGCATATTTCCCAGTCGCTTTGTGCGTAAACTGAACTTGATGGCTTGCTCTCCTGTGCATGAGCTTGGTCTGAAGCCTCCCAGCATTTCTTTCACTCTGAGCCAAGCATTTTCAAGAACGTGACCGCTGATGCAAAATTTGCAAGCTTGCACACATGACTGCATGTTGCCTTGAACATACCTTGCGATACAATGCTGCCAGTCCCTGGACTGGCAGAAAATTCTGCTAGTGCAAGCCCAGCTGGATCTTGTTCATCCACTAAAAACTTGACCGGCATCTTGGCTCTGTTGAACACGACGATTGCCATTGTGCATGGATAGTTTAGCGGGCATTCGCCAAAGTCTAGCATGTTTGTACTGATATACAACATTGGAACTACACACTCTGCAACTATCTCAACCATCAGCACATTATTTTGAATCCTTGGCATGTCTAGGATAAGGGCAGCATGGTATCGGCAGACATTGTTGGACACAAACTCAACAAGGCACTCCTGTTTGGCTCCGGGCAAAATGGCCCCTGTGAAAGGGATCACATTGAACTCTCCTGGTGGACGTGTACCATTGTCAACCCGCCAACTGAAGGGCATGGGGACCTCACTGGTATTTTCAATCGTCACACTTTTTGTGTACCTGCCCAATGACTCTCTATCACCCTGCAGTGCTGCAAGTAAATGTACATACGCACAAACGCACTCACACCTGAACCCGTATGAAACAAGACCGAAGTCCAACGCTGTTGTACTGACGTGACATGTAGGGCCAACCACACGGCCCTTGAATTGGATAGTCAGCTGAGTATCTGTGCCAGCTATAGCGACCGGTATCCGCTCATCGAGCCGTCCTAGCTGGCTTGCCATCACTTCCACTTCCACATTCATCGTTTCGTCAACCTTGACTGTACCATTGGATGGGGAGAATTGGAAGACAGAGGCAAATGGACCATCTCCAGATGTGATAGAGAATGGGACAGGGATATCGCCACGGTTTTCCAGCTGGACAGAATACCGATACAAGGTGCGAACGTAGATGTTTCCAATGTCAAGGACATCATACGAGAATATTGCACAAGGGCCAAGCCCAACGCCAGTTACTGTGACAGGCTGCCGCAACGCCTGACCTTCCAATTCGACAAAACATGTCTCAACAAATTTTCGCGCCACGAAGGGGCCAAACTTGACAGTCACCTGTACAGGGACTCCAATCAATCACTATGAGTATCAAAAGCAATATGAAAGGTGCAGTATGACTGATGAAATCCAATGATCAAGCAGTGCATGAGAGTCCATTCATGTTCCACAGGCCACGCAGTAGTTATACAACTGATAAATTTCTCTCTAAAAAAAGAAGAAGTTGCTGGACGCGGAGAGCAGTACAGTACCTCCACGTATGACTGCGGAAGCACAGTTCCAGACATAGGGAAAGCGGTAATTTCTGCAGTCTCAAAGTCGGGATTTACTGCCAAGCGCGGCTGTAAAGCAGTGCACAAGTCAGATGTGTTCCCAGCGGAATCCCCCGCAACCTGCGATACGGTGTGGTTTGATGACCTATGCAGTGAGAATCTGACAGGCTGAACACTCTGGTTGACAACTCGAAACGCCCGCTGTGTGGACTTTGTCACAAAGGTGTCAATAAATGAAACTGTCATCGGACTCACAGTAACATCCGCATTGACTGCAGCACCAACAAGACTGATGGTGTGCTCAACTCCACAAGATGCTGCTGCTACAAGAGTCCCACTGACGCTACCAGTACTGTGTGGCTTCAGCTGCACCGAGCAGTGTACCGTTTCTCCGACATCCAACACTGCCACGGTCGGCACCACACTGTAAGGAGCTGTTGCACTGAGCTGGAACTTGCCAGCACAACGCCCTGTATTTCTGACGAGCAGAGACTTAGTTGAGATGCTATTGCACGGGCATGACAGGCCAAAGTCAAGAAGTTCAGGGACCTGTAGCTGTGGTCGAGCACCCAGCGCACGAACTGGCACTGTAAAGCTTTCCCTGTCAGTGCAGAACTTGATGTCACATGAGTAGTCCACACATTCCAGAGGCCTGAATACAACAGTGAAATGGGCTTCCATGCCAGGCGCAACTTTTGTGTTCATGTTCTTTGAACGGATTCCAAAAATTGAGCAAACAGGAGCAATTGCTTTGATTCTCCTCGCAATCTGCAATGTGGTAAGTGAAAATGTAGAGTTTCTTTTTCACTAGAATTCCACCTGGGCTTTGATTCTGTTTGTGAGCAGTGTGAAGCACACATTATCCTGATTTCGCATGGACAGCGTTGCTGTCAAAACTCTCTGTTGCTCAAAGTTATTGAAAGACACCACGTCTGGCCTGGGAACAAACAGAGATCCATCCAGTCGGACAGAACACCTGACAGGGTGATGGAGATCCATGATTTTTGGACCAGGCTCAGGCATTCCCTTGAATGCCTGCAGCACACGTTCATACACAGCTTCAAAACGCTTCAGCACAGATGCTGTGCTAGAGGATCCAGCGTCAGGACTGAGTGGCGACCAACCTTGATCATGCCGCAACTCTCTGTTGTGCCACCTTCCGATGATCCATCGCTCTCGCGCGTTGCCATGGCGCCGAATGTCACTTACACCTAGGGCTTGCGATCATGGACTATGTACGCATCATTAAAAAAGCAAATATACTGACATTGCGAGCATGTTGTGGATCTACACAGGCACAGTCTTCGAACGACAAATCATGCCGATAGCAAGATAACGTTTCAGACTGTACACATATCAACCTGCGCGCCTGAGTACCGCTCCTGCCATACCACGCAATAGCAGCGACTTGTCGTATGAAGCACAACCGGACGTTTTGAAGGCTGATGTGCATGTTGAGCCACACATTTCACAAAGCATGCCTTGTGCTGCGCAGGCTCGTCTAAAATTGACGATGCATTGCGATGCTGCAGCTGTTTGCCGGCATTTTAGTTCTGTTATTTGCGGCCACGCGGCGACCCGCATGCAACGGCGAAATCGCTGCCACTTCGCCACAGTCGAGTCAACATAGTCCGTGTTGTAACAGATGCACCAAAGGCATTACACGTGAAAATTCCGCTGGTGATGGTGATCGATTTGCAGCAAAGATACGCCAGTAACTTTTCGCGGCACAAAACACGTAACAAGCGCGATGTTGCGTATGCCAATGGAGCGGTGCACGTTACAACGCCCACACCTTAAACACAATTGCTGAAGCTATCTTACTATCTAGGAGTTTCAACATGCCAGTCGAACGGACCTGGGGATGATTCCAGGGACTACGCTGGCTGTCCACCGGAGCACCTTGCCGCACTGGCTCGACCCAGTGTTGCCAGTACCTAAACACCACAACGATCAATTACAAGGTACTCGCTAGTAACTGCTCGTGACAATTTTGGTTGACGTGGTCGTGATTAAGGCGTTGTCCCATATACCAACGCAAGCCTCACGCGGTAACCCGCGCAGTTCTGTAATGCCTGTAAACAAGGAGTATGACATAGATATGAGTTACTTAGTAAGTATGCTTGTATGTTATGGCTTAGTATCGGAACAGCGATGGCGGAGAGGTGTTGTGCACGGTGCACACGAAGGGAGTACAAGGGTGCAGTTTCCCGGTGGACTTCAGACCACCGCGGCGAGCACAGACAGCGGCCTGCATGAGAAGACTGTTATGTATTATCTGGCTTGTTAGATGTGCTGCCCTTTGTTGTTGCAACGGACCATGTGGAGTATGCAGTGCCGTTGCCTTTTGCCCAGGCACACGGGATAAAGTGTGTTGCAGATGTAGCAACACGACGTCCACTCGTGTAACAGATTCTGCAGCATGGAATCCTTGTGGATGCAGCAATGTACTCCTGAAACCATAGGTGCACTGGATGACAATAGCGTGATAGAATAGTCTTGATCGGTTCCAAAACATGAACGCTACAGTGTGGTGCGATTGCTTCGTTGCCTAAATGTATTGGATGTTTTTAAAGGAGAGGTGAAGTACTTCTGTGGTCAGCGTGGTTGAGACCACTGCAATCAGGTACACATCACATGAGTGATAAGCTACACTGACTTGAAGCGCCCGTGTTCCATGCTAGATGGTGATCTGTGTTGACATAGTTTTGTAGCCAGGATGTGAAGTCTGCAGGCTCCGTTTGATGAGAGAAGTCCCGCTGGGAATCAATACCTGATATACATAGTCTGCCCGTATACGTGTTAACGTCACCGTAGTTGTAGTTTAGTTTACATACAATGCTCGAGAGCTCAAAATATAGAGTTCCAAACCTCAAGTTACATTATACACAAGTTTGCATCGTCAGTAATCTGGTCTGCCTATTCAAAGCATAAAAGGCTGGCATCTGGTACCGATCATGCCATTCGTCTCAACAGTATCCATGTCATACCTCTTTCTCAACGTCTCCGTGTTCATGAAGTGAACACGAAAGGCAAGGAGAAGCTGCGATGAACAAGCCCCCATGCTCCGTAGCGTGGGACTGCTGTAGCGCATCTCTTTGAAGCACTGTTCAGCAGCTTCAGTGTTGCCACCGACCAGCACCTTGACAAATTGCTGGCCGATGCCAACTGATTGTGGCTTAATAAACTCCCTGATGTCCACCTCTATGCACAGGTATCGTCACGCTAAATTTGCACAAGGTTACCCCCCCTGGAATATGTGTCGTTATTTAGTTTGAGCATCCACTGTGTCTCACCTTGGTGTTGTGAGTGCCCACACGAGCACTGCCAACTCTGAGATCTGTCTTGGAGCGTCGATCTGAATTGTCATCACAATCGCGGCCTGTCGCTTCCTCCCTACCATCCCTTCCAAGAACGCTGCCCTCAAGGATGCTGACAAGGCCACCATTCTTCATTGTGTCATAACTTATGTCCTCATTGTGTTACACGGAGATCAACACAAAATCCCGGCAGCGCCAAGGGGTAAATCACAAGCCAACCCAAGCACACGACAAAACAACCAACATAGCAGATCAACCACACACTCAACATAACCACCCACTGACCCAGATGTCCTACGTAAACACCCAGACACAAGTAAATTAGCTCGCCAAACAACGCACAATGCCCCGAACGCGGCACCTGCAAACCACAGACGCCCTTAGACAAACAGAGCCGGCCCTGGAATCCAGCTCACCCCACAGCCATGCATGCACCCCCCCCCACCATCGTTAGACAAGCGCGTCACGGGCCACCAACCCCTGACGGCAAAGGCCAGCGCGCGGCCCCCCCTTCCCCCGGGGGGCCGCGAACCGAATTTACCGGGGCGAGTTTGACAGGGGGGGCAGGTCAGAATCCGGGATCGTGGAGATTGGGAAAGGGGAGGGAGGGGATGGTGGCAGTAGGGGGATTGGCGAATAGAGCCAGGAGAGGGGCTGAGGAGGTAGAGCTGTCCAGCACGGAGGGGGCGAGGGAACAGCCTGGCACGGAGGTGGCGGTTGTGGAGGCCAGTCCTTGCATAGCCCTGCAGTGTCGTCATCGTGTCAACTCATAAGGATTGCAATCCACCCTGCAATCAGACAGGCTGTTGCAGGAATCATCCTCCAATGCTGGGTGTTGATAGAAGGTGCAGCATGCATACTTGCAGTGGTCATCTCCGTTCCTGTAAGTATCGGTGTGGAAGTGGAAGCGATCAACAATCCATTGCTGACCGGCCCATCTGTCAGCAAAATGTTGCAGCACATTCCCACGTTTGAATGACCTAGTTAGATAATATGCATTTGTGGGTAGTAACCCATGATGACACCTACATAAGCTCTGTAAGGAATGCAAATGGTGTCGTGTGATCTCCGGCTGGGTCTGAGGATAAAATTGGGATCGCACCACATGGTCAAACGTAGAAATCTTTTCTAAAAAATTGATGTTGTCCAACCATACAAAATCCGTGGATGAGCTGCCAGCATCTCTCCCGCTGCCTTTTGGCCCTGTGGTCGGGGTCGCTTGACAAAATGATATCTGTCTGTCTGTGAGCACCAAAGATAGAGACTATGGCCTTGCAATGAGGGTCAGCACACGTTAAAGAGCCCGGCTCCGCCTGCTTGGAGCAATGCTTGCCTTTTAGCGCTGCCTGCCTGCCTTGGGGAAAATACTTGTCATACCTCTTGTATCCAGCCATATCCGGGACGAAAACATGCTCTGCATCCAAGGAGATGCATGAACGATTCCCGGCTGCTGTGCCCGGGCCAGGCCCCCAAATCTCCTCAGAGTAGGCCTGTCTTGAGCATGTGCTAGCCTGTGAAACCAGGTCCAAGGCAACTTCATGTGATTGGTTGTAACCTGGACGTCCTATATATCACCTCCAAGTGTCCCAGGTCAATGGGTGTCCTGTGATCGCCCCCAGCCTTCCATGACAGCCCCCCAGTGTGACTATTCACCTCTGCATGCTGTCACAAGGGGCCCAATGTCAACATGCTCCTCAGCCCTGGCCCACCCTCATTGAGGACTACCTGACCAATTCTCAGCCCATACTGAACTTCTGCAGCTCTAATTCGACACACAACCCTCTAATTCCATTTTTCGTCGATGTCCATACCCGCAGGCGCCGTTCCCGCGCCAATTTCAAATCGGCGAGTGCCTGGTGCTCAGTAACACAAATCTTGAACTTTCACCACTCCGGCACATTGGCACGTTTTCTGCGCTGCATGCGCTAAAAAAGACATCAGCTGTAGCATGGCGCCGCGGCAGCGACTGGCATGACGCGTACCCCACGCCGTGCGTCGTCCCGAATGAAGCTGGAAACATCCAAGCATGCAACGCAACCTCTAGCCAGCCGGCCACTCAATACTGACCACATTACAGCATTGGTGCCAATGGGGCAAATACGGAACCAATGTAGATGACGTACCTCCACGCCATCCATCACGAGGCAGCTGACCGGGTAATCTCCTTCACAAAGAGCACCGCCGCACCCAGGAACATCAACCTCATGTGTGAAGTGTTCCGTACGGTGAGGTAGTAGGTCAATTATCTGTCGCATGGTCTTCTCGAGCCCGCATCGGCGCCTTGCCGCTGCATCAAGCCGGCTGATCACTTGAACACTGTCATCAAGTGGCCTATGTAATCCATTGGGCAGTGTGATTATGGCATGGAGCTTGAATGCCCTGCTGAAAGCTCGTCCTTTGCTTGATTTGGTCAGGGGGAAAGTCCACTTATGGGCTCTGCATTCATGGTAGTGAAAGTCCTCAATCTTCTGAAACGATAGACCTCCTACCATCATCTGCACCATTTATTCCTGTTAGAAGTGCACAAATGTTGGGTTTGTTCCACACCAGACAGCCCACAAGCGCACCTTTGAATGGATGAAAGACTCGATAAAAGTTATGTGCATCCATAGGTTGTCAGCGACCCTCACGAAAGAATGCTCGGATTTGCTTGGGTCATCAAGGTCTGGTCTGTCCTGGGCAAAGTATTCATGCACTGTGGCGTTGCATCCCTCGTCCAGCGGTGCATATTCGTGACGGTGCGGAGGTCCACACCATCGTCAGGAGCTGCTCCCTCGTCCTCAAATTCAAGGCATTCGACAGCTTCACCTGTCTCGGCCACCTGAGTGTTGTACATACACATCCCGGGGTACATAGTGACATTGCAGTCACGACACCTGCGTTTGACCAAAATAAACCTGCACAGGGTGCCACGTCAGGGACTTGACAGCTGCAGCCGCACATTCAATGCAAAGGTCAGCCGAGTCGTGCCAGTCAGGGCTTCCATCTCTAGTGATGACGGGGATGAACTTGGGGGTTTGCGTAGTAGCGGTTTTGCCACACTTTCGACATTTTGAAGATTGGCATTCAATGACAGGAAAAAGCCCTCTGACGACATTGGCACAGCCCGCATCATGCTCACTACGTTCAACCTCGTGGGCGCGAAGGCGGAATGCCGCTTCGGTGGCAGTTTGCATAATGTCCTGGTTAAGCGGCCTGTCCTCCATGATGTGCTTCAAGGACAGCGTAAAATTACCCTCGCGCAGGCAGTTTATTGCCGCAGTAATTTGTGCGAGCACGGGATCTGTTGGACCTGTGCGTGCTACCTCGGCTAGCAGCACCTCTAGCGCGTCATGCAGTCTCTCTGCGTGCCTGATTTCGGGGTTTACACGCCACCTAGATGGTTCCCGAAAACAGTATCCCTATCAACAGCATCAGCAAGTTCATTATATATATATTGCAGTGCTGAACACCCCGAGAGCGTTAGGTATGAAAGCCATGGTGGCTACCTACAGTCTGTAGACGACATTCCGGCAAGTCTGGAGATTGCTCGCCTAGATGTTGAAACTTATGCCCTGGTGTTGATTATGTGATTCCATCACAGCCGCAAGGAATGCGCCGCGCAAAGCCTTACCATGCATGTTGTGTTGTGAACCAGGATCGTGGCCCATAGGCCAGAACCGGAACTGGATAAATCGTCGACAGGCAGGGGTTACTGCAC
>JAUMHO010063339.1:0-21150 GCA_032360965.1 Ulva armoricana
ACTCTACGGACTCACCGAAATACTACCTGTTTCACTATAACATCAGCGCAGGCCCTCCTGTTCTCCTCAAGCCTGCCTGTCTGGCATTGCACTTTCATGCATACATGCACCATATACCTGTGTACGCTGCACACTGCCTCTGCACTCAATCTAATGCCTTGTTCTTAATCTATGTGTTGTTTTTTGACGAATCATGACGTTAGCGATTCTCAAACCGCATGTACACAGAACGCTTCAGCATTCAGCCTTGCACGATCATTAGATGTGAGCCAATTAGATGTCAAAACGCACACCATCACGTTGATGAACAACAACGCCTATGAGCTCACACAAAAACAATCAATCCAACATCCATCGTGATCTGTTGGCGGTCCGTTGCGTACGCTTCAGGATCCATTTGACGATCCACGTCCTACAAGTGAACTGCCGAACCACACAGCAAGAGCATGTAAGCCCATTTGAATCATCGAACGGTCGAGTGACAGATGCGATAGTTAGCGTCAACGCTGGAGGAATGATGTACGGCTGTACCGATCGTCTCGAATGCTCGGGGCAGTGGGCGACACCGGACAGAATTCGCGAATGCTAGACTGCTTAATGCCGCATCCAAACGTGCATAGACTAATGTCATACTGCTAGACGCTACAGGTACCTATATACACTGAACGTAAGAGCCGCATGGCCATGGGACGTACCTGGATGCCTCAAAAGCCTGTTCTTGTGTGATGACTTGCCCAGATGCTCTGCCAGTACACCATGAATTATGACCACACGTGACACTCTGTTGTGGCCATTCGACTGGGTGCTCTGAGGCACGGGAAAAGACTGCGCCAGGCGTCGTGATGTACACGTGGAACCATGCAGCGCGCGCGTCAGCACACCTACGACACGTCGCATCGCCAGCGGCAGCTTGGACATCCTCCAGAGCGCATGCAGCATTTGATACAAACGCGGTTACTATGGACACAGCAGAACAGCATTTGAATATAAATTATCCATGTCTGTGGCATTCAGTCGTAGGTGTGCAGGACGTGTGCATATGCGTCTGGGCTGGGTGGTAACACTGTACGAGCTGTTGTACACGGCTGCCACTGCGGCACCTGGATATAGAATTGCATGTCAGTGTAGGTGCTGACTGCTGCCTCGATCGGAGGTATAAATCGGTGTCCAGTGGCTGAGTGGGGCTGTGGGCTGGTGAGGTAACATCGTACGAGCTGCTCCGCTCAAGCGAAAACGCGGTGCTAGCTCCCGGACGCAGCCTTTTATTTTAATTTCACAGTACTGTGTCGGGCTACGGGCGCGTTTCCAGCTGCGGCGCCAGATGGCTCTATCCCAGTACCTCCATACACAGCAGGGCTCCATAGAGGAGGCTACAGACAACGAACCAAGGCATACCATAGCAATCCTTAAGCTTCAGGGAGGTCATAGAACCCAATATCAGGCGATTTAGACATCTGTACATGTACGACCCCTCTGTGTACCCATTGCCCCACTCTCACTTAGGAGAACGAGCTCCCTGCTTTCTGATGCTCCAGCCTGTCATCCAGGTCACAAAGCAGTAACAAAGCAGAAAGGATTTTACTTTGGAGAAGTTCGTAGTTTGCTGAGATCACAATATAACAGCTGGCTGCACTAAGTTGTACGCTGTTGCAATTCCATGATAGAGGCAGTCATGCTTAATTGGTGGTGTGCTCATGCTGACCCCGCTTCAGGACCCCCTGGAGCACTCGTCCGTCTCCTTTGCCCACGCATAGCCTCCAAGGCACCCTCATAATCCTTTGCATCCATTGCAAGGCCTTCTTCAGGCTTCACAATCCGGTCGATGAGGCCATACTCGATTGCTTGCTCCGGTGTGAAATACCTATGTGCAACGGTGCAGTCATATTGTGCAAAAGTTGAGCGTTAACTACAGCTGGGCAAAATCACAGCATGGCACGGTCGCGCCTCTCAGAGTTGATAACTGAATTCCTGCAATTCAGGCACGCTTGTGCAGGTCCATCGTGGTATCGCAAACAGACCAGCAGTGAACAGCGAAATGGAATCCTTCCATTCCACTAAAAGCGTGCTTCATGTGTACACGTTTGAACTGGCCTGCTACGTTGGAAAGGGCACGATTCTACCACAAGCCCAACCACACATGCAGCCTGAGAAACAGAGAACATGCGATGAGACTTAAGGATCCGTGATCCGACATATCCGGTGCTGTCCACAACAACCAACGGAGCCCATGCACAGTGTATGGACTTTCTGCACTAGGACCAATGATACACGTCGGGTCAAATCACAAACAGCCGTGTCACCTACCTGTCACGCTCGCAATCCTTGTAAACCTGCTCCTGCTCGACCCCTGTGAAATCTGATAGAAACTTGAGGTACATGTCGGTGTTCGCCTCCAGCTCATTTGCCTTCACCATGATGTCAGTCGTCTTGCCAAACGAGCGGTTGATGCGAGGTGTGGCCATCTTGATGCGTGCATGTGGGAGTGCGGCACGCTTGCCCTTCTGGCCGGCAGCCAGAATCATACAGGCATTTCCATACGCCTGTCCAATAGCAAGCGTTGCCACATCTGGCCGGATGTACTGCAAGCGATCACGCTTTGAAGGTAGACACGATCGAGATAAACCACCGAGGCAAGCAGACACTTCCATGCCACAGAACGGCTTCAGAAGATGTGCACTCTGTGTCTGAACACATGTGGAAGAGTTGCGCACATTCATGGTATCCAGGATAGCATAAGCTTCCGTCTCAAAGCCAACAGCTTGCGCTTCTTTCTGGGAGCCAAGCGAGTTGATGTACATGTAGACTGCTTTCTCGGGCTGATTATAGTTCAGCCACAGTAGCTCGGATACAATCAGTTCGGTGACAGACGCAACTAGTGGCATTCCAATGAACACAATTCGTGAGTCCAAAAGCAGAGATGGGAGATCAGGTGGTGCTTGACCAGGTGTCAAGACACCACTACCGCCACCGCCACGGCGCATTGTGGTAGGCTGCTTCTGGGAAACGGGGATTTTGGCTGCTGAAGGGACATAGAATGTAGATGATCTAATGGACTCCTGCAACACAACAGGGCTATGGGTCTCCAGAAATCACCAAATATCCACGACCACAAGCTCAGCATTAGCTCCAATGCATATCTTTATTTGTCTCAGCATCATGACGCAGGGCCGCACCTCCGTGATGTTCTGCTGCAGACGTTGCACATCATCCCCAGCGATGCCCATTGCCAACATCTGCCTTGGATTCAAACCAAACATTGAGGAAGGAACGTCAATCTCTTCAGGGATAGGATTCTCAATCTCTGCATCGGACTCCACGGGGATGAATCCAATGCCCATTGATCGTCGCAGCGTTGGACGTGCTGCAGGGGCTGGCCTTAGCGGACAACGCCCGCCGTTACCCACCTGAAGACGCGAAGCTCTACATGTGAGCATTTTGAAATGCGTGCAGGCACGATCCAACAAAATAAAGCAACCAGGCAAATCTAGACAGAGGGTATCCCCTCCTCGCACGTTACACTCGAACACGTCGCAGGGTACGGACGGTGTGCTACGGCGGTGCGATGGATAACATAATTCGTGGGAGACTGAGTATTAGCACATGCTAACTGTGGGGTATGATCCGATCACTGAAAACAACTGCCGCTATCACAGTGGCGTGGGTCAACGGCAACCACTCCGGCGCGTCCGGCGTTCAGTCGCGTGCACAAGTTGCCTCAGGGTAGCCTCGGGAGAGCCGGTTTCTTTATGGAACCGTGCTACATATAGTTGACTGTGTTTGATGGTTGTTTGGAACACACACGGACACGAAAGTGGCTGATCCGCCTCAACCAGCATCCAAAACGCAACCACATCAGTCCTGCGCATAGCCACACATCATAGTACACTTTATTCAAAGCATGTGTGAAAACTTGGGCTCCTGTGATTGATGCGGAGAAGATTGATGTGCAGTAGTTTGGCATGTATTCTGATGATGTTGTGAGTGTCCTGATCTCTGCTACTGACTCTGCTACAGCCCAAATCTGGTCATAAAGGCCGCTATACATATTTGCCTTCCAACAGCATGGGGGTGGTCATCCGGCTCGCCAACATTGGGTGCACGGTGTGACTTATGCTGCGCCATGATACATCGGATTATAACTTTCCGAACTTTAACCGCAAGTACGCAATTATACTCATGACTATGCAGCGTACTCCATTTTACTACATCCTGGCCGCGGACAGCCGGTACAAGGTAACAGGTAGACATCTGGAGTGCTTAGGAACATGGGACCCAATTCCTGGTGCGACACATCATTTTACATTAACTGCAGCAGTGCAACTGCAATACCCACACAACGGAAGAGGCGGTGGTCCATGGCAGATAAATAGCTGTGAGATCCTTGTCAAGGTGAATGCAATTGCTCATCCCATTGTTCCTGCAGAGAAAGATGGGAACAAGCACTTGCTTCTCAACATTGAACGTGCACAATACTGGCTTGCTCAAGGAGCACGGCCTTCTGATACAGTTGCAAGGATGTTTGGTCAGGCTGGAGTGTTGCCACCGCTGCCGTTTAGGCCCGCGTTGCCCAGGGCAACCAAGAATCCAGGCAAGTGGCGGAGAACATCTGGCCAAGATGACTCGTGACACTGTGTGGCGAAGACTCTCGCTGTGCGAGGCTGCATGTGGATTCGGCCACTGAAGGCCAGGCCTCGTCTGGCAATTATAGCATCCAGTTGTGGCAACCCTGGTCGCGTGCACATCTGCTGCAATCAACAGAGGCTTCCCTATTGTCATAATCATGCATCGATACAAGTGGGGCACACGGATAGATTGACAAACTAAGGCCACCGCATATTGAATTGTGGTCCTCGCGTACAACACCATTGCCCGTTGTTCCATGGTCAATAAAGCACATCATGCCACATGAACTTGCACCGTTCGACATAAGTTCTCGTGTCCAGCACTCAGACCTTGAGTACCTCTGTTGAAACGGAACCTGCTGATGTTGTGCATTACACCAAGATGAAGTCCGAAGTCTTCTCGTAGCTCTGGAACTTATTAACTATGGATACAGTGTATCATAAACAGCACTGCAGCTGTCCCTATTTAACGGGACAGTCTTAATGCATGTAAGGGAATTGGTCACAATCAGCCCAGGTGACTTGGGTCGAGTTGCTTGAAAACAGATTTCTGTCCAGTAGTACTCTCGACTAATACGATTTTGTTGGCGCAGCTTTCATGCACAGCTTAATGCAGGCGGGCCTGACTATGTGCAACAGGCTGTAGCCATCATGCATGGACAGGTATATGCTGCAGTCCACTCTCAAACCTGTGTCTTCTCGGTAGCACAATACTCCGAATTCGTGCTACGCCACATGTCATGTTGAGCCTCTTGAGAATCATGCCCACAGACAAATTCAGCAAGAGAACGACGTTTCCTACTGGTTCATGCTGATTACGTACTGAAATTGTAACTTGCGTCCGTGCGGATGCACCCTTGCCAAGTGCCTTCGTTTTACTACCCGACAGGCCAACTCAGCTGGGCCATGTCAGTTGAAATTTCACGTCATCGACTGAAAATGCATCACCCGGAACAACGGCATTCATCAACTAGATGCCATGCTACACACCAACACGGAATGTCTGTTCCGCAACCCATCACACCACATCTGGTGAAAACTTGTCATCATACATCAAGTTGCTACGATGTTAGGAATATACTGAAAAATCCTGAGGCGTGATGGCTACCGAGACAGAGCAGAATCATGTCACATTCCGGTGCCCATGCCGCCCAGAAGCGTGTTATGCCCGACCTGGGAGCAACCGGCGCATGACCTCGCTGTATCGCATCTCCATCTCTTTAGCCACACCCCCAAGCAGACCACTATTCTCTTGCGCACGCCTGATGAGATACGGTATCGTCTCCTCCACAGGCCCAAACGGCACATACTTGTACGCACGGTAGCTGTGCCTGCCCAATACATAGCTCAAGTGGTCAGCCATGCCAAGCAGCTGCCCAAAGAACACGCCGCACTCCCCAGGTTTCATGCCGAAGTCATGCATGTGCCGCACAGCCATTTCTACAGAGTACTGGTTGTGAGTGGCGATCATCACCTCAGCGCCCGTAGACGCGGTCTCTTGAATCGCCATGCGCACGCACCGGTTATAGTTGGAGTGTGTGTGCTCAACGCCCGCGTACACGGGGTTCGGAACGCCCATCTTTTCGGCGACTTCGGCCTCGTGAACCATGTACGCTCCGCGCACAAGCTTCGCCCCAAACTTATAGCCACGCCTCCGAGCTGACTCGATGTCGGCGTTCAAGCGGAAGCGCGAGTCCCGCAGGTAGCACTGGTATGTGTTGTACACGATAGGCACGTCCCTGTTGAACTCTGCCATCATGTCCTTGGCAATCGAGTCGATAGCAGGCTGGAGGTAGTTATGTTCTGCGTCGATCATGATGCGTAGGTTGGCGTCTGAAGCCGCCTTGCACAGCGTACGCACCCGCTCCACCATCTTATTGAGCAGGTCTAACTCCTCCTCTGTTGGCGTCACCTGCAGCAGAATGCTCATGTGTGGCCGGCTGGCACCAGGGTGATGCAATCTCGTGCGTGAGGTAGGTGCAGCAGGCAGCCCCAGCGCTGCATCCTGGCCAGCCTTGATTCAGCAACTGCGCATATGGAGTGGAGTGGATGGGGCAAAGTCATCACACCTCCTTCAGCGGCCCATGCTCACGGCACTTGCTTGTCAGCTGAGGAATGTCAGCAACCTTGATTTGGTCAATGAATGACACGTAGTCGACCCGATCTGTGTGCTGCTGATCGAGCTTGTCAAATAGGGCAGCTGCGTCAACGTCATCTGTGAACAGCTCCCGGTAAACCTCAAAGAATTCATCCTGCAGTGTAAGGATCCTGTGAAGATGACGCCATGTAACCAACAGAGCTGATCAGCGGCAGCCTAGAATAGAGTTGCGGACGGAACATGAGAATACGTTGAGGCACAAGTAAGCAGGCGATGACTGGGTCACTGGTGGCCTTTACCCATGGCCAGACGGTGCAGCGAAAATTTTCCCAATGGCAAGAGCACATGGCAGCACTGCCGTGGACATGTGTGGGGCAAGAAGGAGAAATGATCTTATGATGTTTCAGATTAACATCATACCTTACCAATGTAGCCATTGCAGTCACGGTCGAACCTTGCAAACAGCCGCGTCACCTCCTCGATTGTCCTGCTGATCATGTGCAGCAAGTTGGGATTTCCAAGAGCTGTGACCTGCAGAAGTTCCATGTGCATCACTCAGGCTAACTTAGAGACACAGGACTACAGTAAGACAATATACTCCTACTGCAAAGCTAATCTGCAAAACAGCACAGTGCATCGCACCTTGATGGCAGCAAAGCCTTGTCCAGACAACGTCTTCGCAGCATCCAAGGCACGCATGAATATTTGAACATGCGAGTCACACTTCTTTTCGCTTTCGTACTCATAAGTCCTGACAATGGTGGCATAGTTTCTCTCTGAAAGAGAATCAGCCCCTGCCACGCCCTGATCGCTGTGAACATCACTTTCTGCAGCATAGTCGAGGATCGATCCAATGCCATGTTTGTGAAGTTCTTGCACAGTTGGCTGTATACTCTGCAACATCCAGCACCCACGCTTATCAGGGGATGCCCAGGTGCCCTTATGTACTGCTTGCATGTGGGAAACTATGGGCACGTACTCCATCACAATTGTGACGGTTAACCATGAGGCAGAGCCCAGTGATCAACATCAGATGTTCAGACAAGTAGAAAAACACAAGATTGGATCATCACACCTGTTGATCTTCTCCGGCACAGAAATGTGCAAAGAATGAATACCTCATCACCACCGGAGGTATTGGCCCCAGGAGCCGTCGCGATAAAGAGTACATCCGGTCAGCATTCTTGACCAACGTCTCAAACTTGCAGACAGTAAGCACGGCTATCCCGCGTGCAAGAGAGTAAGTAGAGATGTCACGGTAAGCTGACTCTGGATTGTCAAAGCACAGTGGCACAAATCGTGAGTTCCTGGTCAACTTCTTTCCAGGCTCTACGATAGGCAATGGTGGTTCGACAGCCCAGAATGTTCCAGAGTGACGAGGCTGCTCAAGGGTGTCTATGGGATGCTGCAGTGGAGCATTGCTGCCCGTCGGTGTGGGGGTGACCTCTGCAGACAAAGCCGCTGACGCTGCCTGCACACGTGGAACTGATCAGGCCGGCATATGCGCCACGACGCAGTCATGGGAGGTTCCCACCCCCCACATGTAGAACAAATTCTGAAACGGAAAACGTTCGAGAATCGCGGTCTCATTGCCGTGCTGGCTGCGTTGTCACGGGACACACGGGCCAACAAGGCGTCAGACTAATGCTCGCGTGACTCGGGTGCGAGCAAATTCAACCAGTAACATATACGTAACAAACCACTCGTTTTCCATATCATATGCAGTCGCGGAAGTATATCCTCTACGGCAAACCGTTGCGAAGCTGTAGTTAGGAGCGAATGTAAGCCAGACGTATTTGTGCGCTCGACAGCACACATGTATCACTGAGAACGAACGACTCAGACAATGAATCAAGTCGATAAAATTACCCAGATTCAGGGCTTTGGCTAAAACAGCGGTGTGGGGCGAAAATGAATTAGGCGACAATGCTACTTCGGCCCAAACAAGCTGGTTCGGCGCTGCACCAGTCGAACTGTGGCTCGCGATCGTCAAGTATACAATATAACTCAGTATCATTTCATCATTTTGTCGCTCGGACGAGTGTCGTCAGGCATACAAGACGTGTCCGGATAAAGCATTCCCGTGGTGCATATTCCTGGGCGATCAATCTGTTTCAGCTGGCGTGCTTGCAGTTGCAGGGATGCGCGCACCGACGAAGATGATGTTTGACGAAACCATCCTGCTTGTGTGCGGGCGTGGTGAAACAGCTGTTGCGAAACCTGTGCGCTCGCCTTTCGCATCGGTCAGCGCGCCTTCTCAGTACACAGCAGCAAGAGTGGGAAAGAAGGGAGCAAGGAATTATTAGATTTCACAGGGATGTATGACAGCTTTATTCAGGCCAACTCAGGCCTGGCGATGCTGGAGGACTGAGGCTGCACCATGCGAAATGTTCAAATTAGGCTGCTTGTGCAAATTTGTTGACGCCACACTGATTATCAAGGCGGGATCTTTGTGCAAGCTTCCTTCTGTGGTCTGACAATAAATGCGCAAGATCAGCAGTCCGTGCTTCACAATTCAGCGTGTGAGACGTGTGTCGCATGCATGAGGTGTTGGGAAGCAGCAATGAGAGTCGGTGTGGTGAAGTTTTGTACCGTTGCCGACGTCATTTGATTCCTAAAACACGAATCACCGTGACAATATAGTGTCTCGCTACCAGCATATTGTCCACAAATCGGGCCTCGCGCAGGCAGGCTGTGGCTGTGAGCATGGTGACCACTTGTGTTGGGCTCTGACCCCAGGAGCGATTACAAGAGGGACATCTCATAAAACAGACGCAACAGTCGGGCATGACACCTTGCGCGGACGTAAATCAATAAAATGGATCGGGGTTGAGGGAATTGATCGTAAAGCTGGGAAGTGGGAGGCTGTCTGTAGGAGGTGTGCTGGGGAGCCAGCCTTGCAGGGCAAGCCACTCAAGTGACTGCGGCCCTAAATCATCATGCACAATATAACACTGAATGGGTTCCCCAAGACTGAACTCTCCGAGCAAGATAGTTGCTATCATACGTAGGAATTGCTGCCACAGGAATTGGCAGCCAGGACCAAGGCCAGTCAACACAAGGTCAGCAGGAATGTTCTGTAAGGGAACATGGCTGACAGAGCCATGACAGCCGCAGCATACATGCTGGAGAGGCCCTGGCGGATCAGAGAGAGAGAGCAGACGTACCATCTGATGGCGACACGTACAGGCGTGATAGGAGTGAGGGCTCCATGTGATGTACTACATGTGCTCGTTCTGCCCGAAATATTGTCGCTGAGCCACACCCAGGCGCAGGCCCAATCCTGGCCACAGCATAAACAGAACGAATGTCCGCGGACACAGGCGTGGCAATACAGGGGACTGGGAACTGCGGGCTATCGACCAGCAGTGTTAAGTAGGCCCAGCCTCGAGCCCGGAAGCAACGTGTCCACATGACCGCTCTGCTGTGCTTGGTGCGAGTCCCCAGGCCTGCAGGATATGCCGGCCCGCTGGCGGGACGCTGCTGCGCTATTGGCTGCAGACACGCACACCATTGACATGCACATTGGCACACCCACGCCATGCCTGCCTGCCTAGGGCGAACATCAGGCGGGCCCCCTTTGGCTCAGGGCTGCCCCGGTTCTCGGCATGGTAGGGGCCGCTGCCCCCTGGGCCCAGAGCATCGGGATCATGGCATGCAGTTCCAGACCATTGCCTGCATACTTTCAGTAGTGACTGTTGCATATCAAATTGATGTTGTGGAATGACTGGTACGCTGTTGTTAATTTTAGCATATTTCCAGATTTGCCCTCCCATGGACACTAAGCAATGTCGTCATGTAATGCTGTGATCGTCCTGGCACACTGAAAGAGAACTGGCACATGCATGAAGTTGAGCATGGCCCAGACATGGATATGCTTGGCCCACAGTGTTCTGATCAAATTTATGGGTGTTACCTGTGCAGCTCATCTGTCGATTCCAGAGTGGAATGCACAAGATGATGTTCGAGTCCAGATTGCAACAGGGACAGTATGCATGCACGATTTGTCTCCCTGTGCACCTGGGGGAATCCAGGCCAGCCATAACACCGCCAGGGCTTCCTTGACACAGTGAACAACGCAATGATCCCCAGGCGCAGTATAGCGATGGCATGGGCTCGTTTGGTTCGGTTCAACCCTTTGGTTTCCGTCGTGAGGTGAAACAATGACCAGGGTGACTGCGCAAAGAAGATATGCTGCCAATGTAAGGCAAACATTCACATGTTAAAAAAACTCACACAGTGATATCTCAATATACATGGAAAACTAGTCACAGCGGCTGGGGAGATACTTTCAATAGTCTGGCTGCAGAGGCCCACCAAAGTCTGGCTGCTCCTTCTTGAACATGCTAAAGAAGGACTTGCTTTCTTTGACCACCTCAATGACACCTTCATCAACTTGACCAGGAAATGCGGCGCCAAGGATATTTCCCTGCACGGAAGACGCTCAATTCATGTTGATGGCGTGAAAAATGAACATCACCAGTTGGTACCAAAAGTGGTAATTCATGGCAGGCCCTCATGTACTCTCACACTTCTTTGACGCAGTTCTGTACTCCACAGTGAAGCCTATCATCCGGCAAGGTTAAGAATGGGAAAGTTCGTGCACATACAGATTGAGAAACTTGTGTGAAACTCTGTGCACAAGCTAGCCATGTGCATATGTCACTGTAAGCAAATGCACACCTCTGCATCTTTCTGTACAAGGGCAAGAGGGTTGATAGCGAGGGGTTCACTGTCATCGCTGAACGCCCACATGATCTTCCCATCCTCCTGCAACTGAATGTCTGCAATTCCTTCAATTGGTATTCTCTTGATGTTCGCTAGGTTGCCGAGATTCTCAAGCTCGACCCGCCCTGGACGTGTTGGTGAAACATAAGCATTCACCAAGTTTGCATCCTTGTCCACCTGCAAGAAAAAGACAACCTCCAGATCCATAGCAAATGTGTGCATTGTAGCGGCCATGCTATAGGCATCCCTCGTGTAGTAGCGCATCACCTGGATCAGCCATTTCATCCAGCGCATTCTCTGAACGTGGAGGAAATATGGAGCGCATGCCTACCATGCTAAGCGGACATCACACACCGTGCTGGTGTGGAGGACGATGTGATCAAGAATTTCACAAGCACAGATGAGTATTGCAGCAAAGATGAGGTCGCACGATATAGATGCCCAGTGAGCGATCGTTGGGATCGTAGTAAATGTTCCCGTATGCATCCAACATCATCATGTGCATGTCCCCGCCCCTTGTCGGCACCATTGTGATGCCATATGGCTCCCCCGTCGGAGACACCATCAGCTGCATGCCATCTGGAGTGGACTCTCGCGAAATGAAAGTAACATGTGGGTCCAATGCATCGTAGTTTCGCCAGTACCAGAGGCCTGACCCAACAAGGAGTGCTGCAAGGATGTTCCGCCTCGTCCAAAACAAATCTCGCGGAGGCTCCCCTGACCCATTCCCGGGAGGAGAGGGTGGGGGTGGTGGAGGTATATCATGCAAAGGTGGCGCTGGAGGAGGGCCTCTGGAAGACTGTGGCCTGTTTCTCGAGCACTCCCTGTAGAGGCCCCATGACTGTGAGATTCTACGAATTCGCAGGACATGCACGCACCTAAGCAGTGTAAGGTATAATGAAACACAACGTCACGATGCCAAGATCGCGCACCTTCGATGACCCCTTGTCCAGCTGTGTCGAGGGCAATGGCTGTTCGCCCAGATGCAATGTTGCCGAGTCATTGGCCAACCAATTCCGGCAAACATGATAACATACACAATGCAAACTAGATGTATGTCACTTCAGTCTAAGCAGGTCCCCACGGATGTGTTGCTGCAAATGGGCGGCGTGTGACACGGCAGACACAAACACGACGGTGAACGGGACCCGACATGAGATTGTGCATGCTTGTGGACGAGCACCAGTACAACAAATATTGTTAGATCTCGGTTTTTCATATGCTAGGCGGATGTTGCGTTCGCCACGCTTGTGAGACCAAAACTTGTCAGATGACCTGCATAGCAGCATGCATGTCGGCAGAAGGATCCCCAGTTGGGCTGGACAAGGAACACACGAAAAAACGTTCAACGCATGTGCGTTGCGGGGGGAAATAGTTTCACATTGCCATGTTGTATTCGTACAACGTCGGATGAAACGGCTTGAAGTACAAGAAGGGAAGGATGTGATGATGGCAAATCGCCCTTCTCAGACTGACGAGTACTAACCGAGTTAGATTGTGCCATGTTACCGGAGGTAACGCAGGCTTCAATGGCATCGAGCGGCCTATCACGGCATTCAGCTATAAATTCCCCACGTACACATGCTATTCATAGGGACTGTTTGTGTAAGGGTGTCTGGTTTGCAGGGGCCGCGTTCGGGGCATTGTGCGTTGTTTGGCGAGCTGTTTTATTGTTGTCTGGGTGTTTATGTAGGACGTCTGGGCCAGTGGGTGTGACGTCTGTTGAGAGTGTGTGGTTGATCTGGTGTGTTGGTTGTTTTGTCGTGTGCTTGGGTTGGCTTGTGATTTACCCCTTGGCGCTGCCGGGTTTTTGGGTTGATCTCCGTGTAACACATGCTATTCATAGGGACTAAATCAAGGCCCCCAGAATCCCGGTGTCATTAGATATTCCCTTACCTTATCCAGCAGCATGCTGCACTTGTGCGACATAAACTGCTCCAAATCAACACAAAAATCAGTAATAAATTAAATGCCAACCAGAAATATGGAACTACTGTTCAAGCTTTGCATTTTGTATCATGGCGGATCTAGCTCCTGCACTGCTGATTCGTAATAATGGTGGGGACACCATAGCAAACAGGAGCAGCGCCATTCAGCCAACGCAGCCGGCATGCACTGCGGCTTGCATTCACACTGGAGGCGACAAAATCCACAAGATTATCAAAACTGCCGCAATTTGCAGACTCGTCTTTACTCTGTGCAGGCGCCAGTGCCGCTGCAGTGTCAGCGGGTACCGCAGACACGCCCCCCCTGACGGAGTCCATGGCCCGTCCACAAGGAGGGGAAACTTGCACATCGGATTCAGTGGCGTTCGTCTCGCCTTTGGCCTGCCGGGCTGTGCCACGAACTCGCCCTCTCCTGGTCATCATTGGTCTGGGGGGTACCTGCATTATGGTAAAAATTTCACGAGCAGGCTCATGGTCAGCAGCTGCGGCTATTACTGGCTCCCAGATATCGCCACGTCTGATCCACATGCAAAGTGCGAGCTCAGGCGCACCGTTGTCTGCTTGTCGTCAGCAGTACCAGCATCACGAGCTGCGGCCTGCTCAGCTAGGCGATGTAGGCGGCCGCCCCGTCCCGGCCGCCGTTTCACACCTGTGCCTTCTGGAAGCTGAACACCTGTTCGGTGACGTGCATCCGCAACTCGGCCAGTGTTGAAGTCTAGCTGTGCCAGAGCTGTGGCAGCATCATCTAGTTGCTGGTGCGCCCGCAATCTTTGTTGTGCCTTCCTTGCACCACCTGCTTGGCCGTGCACAGTGCTTGTGATGGACCTGCGCACACGCACACCCATCTACACGCGTCGTCAAACATAAGCACGACGCTCCATTTTGCACGTATGCCTCTGGGGCCCTGGAGCACACCGCTTCAGCAGATCCTCCGTGAAAAGATCGATGTCCCGGTCTGTCACGTCCCATAGGTTGGCCACGACGCAAGGGCTGCCTGCGGCGATGTATGCAGCTGTCGGGCCAGCTGCAGCTGTGCCACTGCCGTTCAGGCCACCCAAGCTTGCCGAGGAGCAGCCCATCAAGAGTGCTGCCGGAGATGGAAACGGCAAGCGGCCAGTGTCCCCTCTCAGACCTGTGCAGCAAACACTGATGGCCACCAGATCCGCATGCACAGTCTGGAACACCAACTGCTACGATCACCAGATCCTGAAAGTTGGCAGCACCTTTCATGAACTCGACACCACCTTGCCAAGGTGTGGCGGGTTGCAAGGTGGTATGTGTGACAGTAATGGCGTGGGAAATGATGGGATCGAGTTGTGCGCACAGAGCACATACCAGCGCCATGCCCGAGGAAAATGAAGAATTGCCGCTCACGCATATGGTCATATAGCTTCTGCTGTTCGATCGCAGGGGCTCCGAATGTGCCATGCCACCCTCTGATAGATCGGAACCATGGCTCAAATCGCTTTCGAGTGCCGGGCAGGTCCCCTGCGGGATCAACTACGTACATCGCCTGCTGTGCGTCCACACGGCAGGGGCCATGCGCGTCTGTTGCAGCACCTCGGCCGTTCATGCCTGCCCCTGGCAGCGATCGGAACACGGCTCGGGCCGCAAATGGTGGGACTGCTTCCCACGGAAAGCAATGAAGGTCCCAAGCAAGCAGCAGCTCCACAGGTCCAGCGCCCTGACCCAGGCTTCTGTATCCATCGGTACATGGCCTCTGCCGAGATTCATCTCGTCCTTCGTCCTGAGGCAAGCAATGCTGCAGTGGACCTTTGCACAGCTTGCCTACACTTTGAACTGCTGCATGGAGTCGACCATCCAGTTCCATTCGCCAGGACCACCACTCATGCCTCGTATCAGTACTTTGGGCACCTCCAGTAGACTGCACGCCGCCCCACCCGGGTGATGAACCCTTCTGGCGCACATGCGAGCCTCCATCTGCCTGATCAGATGCTGCAGCGACTGCGGCAGCCGTCCACCGCTTGCACCCTGATGCACTCTCTTCAAGAATGCATTGCACTGCTTCCAGACCCAGCTGCAGAGGGTCCGCTGTTGTGCATGTAGCACTTTCACTGGCATCATAGCCACTTCCATGACTGGAGCAGCAGCTGCCAACGCCAGGGGGGTGTGCACGTGCAGTGCTGGCATCTTCACCACGGAGCTCCTGCATTGCTGCCCTCACAGTCCTCTTGTCAGCTTCAGTGCCGTGCACACTTGGTTGGGCTCTGGTGTAGGAGGCCACCAGGACGCATGGTCGCTGGTTCAAGGCAGACTGGGAATACACTATACACACCGAATCTGCTTGCCTTGGCCAACACTGTTGGACCGCCTGCCATATGCCTGCTTCATAAGCTTGGCAGCCTGCATGAATGCACGCGCCGCCCTAAATCGAATGGGATTCATCGTTCTGTGCTGCCTACGACTAAGGTGCGTGGTACAGCACAACCGAGATCTGGCATGATACGACCACGTCATCAGCACATGCACAAGGAAGCGAACCTTCATTTGCAGTCGCTTCGCAGCATGCATGCACAGCACGCAACGCAATGTCTGCCTCGGTGCTCTGCAGATGGTCGTCTCCACCAGCCAGACCGCCTGCCTGAGCACCGCGCAGTAGCCACATCTGCACTGCATTGGCAGTTGCGAGACGGTTGACTACATGCAACGCCACAAACGGCGTAGCCGCCATGCCACACGCTGTAGAAAATAATGCTAGCTCTTCGCATGCCGGCACACACGCAGCAGGAGTGATAGGCAAGACTGCCAATGCACCCGCGAACAGCATCAGAGCCGCCTGTGCTATCTCATCAGTGAAACCGCAATGCATGAGTGCGTCATCAGGGGAACACAGGGTGCGCTCTGCACCGTCAACTGGCGCCGGACTGTGGCAGCTAGCAAGGAATGAACGGGCGCACACACACGCAAGGACATGCAGAAAACGAAATACATCTGCGTTGCCCCACAGCCCACAAAGCTGCACAACTTCTTGCATCCACCGGCTCAGGGCACATCTTCCAATGGCTGCCTTCGCTGCGGCCTGCTTGCCTTTATGGCCACGTGCAGGCCGTTTCTGCGAAGACGGATTTGCTTTTTGCACGTCGCCAAGTGAAGGAACGTTAAGCCCGGCAGACTTCAGCAATGACTTTGCTGCATAGTGCTCGAACCAGGAGCTTGCCTCCAAGGTGGCCTGTGCACCCTTCAGCGCCTGCAACTGCGCCCGACGCAACAGAGTCTGCTGAGCCGATGCGAGCGCATCTGACCATTTCTGCAGCTCTGCAGCGTACCCCACGGCGTCAGAGTCACCAGCAAGGGGTTCACGAACGCAGTGCCATTGGGCCAGGCACAGCCGTGAAAGCTGTGATGTATCATCAACAGCCTGGTTAGCACCATGGTCTGCAGGGTCATCGAGCGCTGCCCACGATGATGAGGTATCTACGGACACCAAGATTGAGCCAAGCGGCTCCGGGGCCTTTCTACCACCTTGCAAAGCTCTAGTGTCACAGATGCCACCTTCTTCAAGTGCTGTAATGGCAGCTGCTGGCACCCCTCCATGTGAGCCCTGGAGCTCGGCAGCGGCTGTCTGGATGGATAGACCCACCGCCAGCGCAGGGCACGAGTTGTCTGCTGCAAGAGCCACTGCACGCCTGAGCGTTGTACATGGCGGCGTATCTTGGCACACAGTCGTGAGAAGGTGTGCCTGCATGTGAAGCCCCAGAGCAGACAACAGGCGGTACGCAAGTTTCTGCCAGTGATAAGCTTGATTGCCTGCAAAGATTAGACCCATCACTATGCTGGTTGAAATGCCAGTGACTTGGCAAGCACATTAAACATGGAGTCTGAACAGGAGCCCGTCAGAGCTCTCAGCATTGGCTAGCCTTCATCGAGAAGGATGAGCACATACTCGTGCAAGCGTAGGTCCACATTTACCACTGAAGCAGCTGTGATGGAACACTGAGACGTTGAGCATGCCAGTGTCGCACCAAGACCCATTGCTCGGAATAAACGTACAGCCTGCAATGCACTACATGCCATCTGGTGGCTTAAGTGCCAGCGGCCAAGTCCTGTGATTGACACAGCGCTGCTGCTTCGAGAATCGTCAGGCCTCATGCACCGCTCCAGCGAGCGGCATGCCGTCTCTGCCATTGAGCAAGCCAGAACAGCCACACGCTGGCAGCAGGTGATGGCAGTCAGCCTTGGCTCATCATTCGGGCCTCTTCCGAAGCCAAACAGGGCTCCCCACAGCTCTGCCACCGCCTCTGTGGCGGCCTGTGACACCCACTCCCCATGGTTCACTGCACTCAGCTCATCTGCCAAGCATGCAAGGGCATCAGCCATCACCTGCAACTCACCTGCCGCAACAGAGATCTCCGCCTCTGATGTGCGAGCGCCCTCTGCACGCTGCGCTGCTCCTGTCTGAAGTTGAATCGTGGCTACAATCCGGTTGCAGATATTTGTCACAGGGCTGCTTCCAGCCTGCTCAGCAGAGCTGTACAGCACCGATAGATCTGACAGAGCCGTAAGGCCGTTTGTGTTACCCTGCAGCTGTGCAGCCACGGAGGCTGAGCTGATGTGCTGCCCGCACATGGGTAAGGGAGTTCGGTGCTCACACACTGCCAGAGTCCGTAGCGGCATCAGTGACATTGGCTCCATAACTGGACAGTCACAAGCTGATGTTGCACCTCTCTGCAGATCTGGCTTGTCGCACATTCGTGCGCAGATTTGCAATGCGCAAGCAGCATGTGCAGCTGCAGGAGTGTTGCTGGCCAGTGCCGCTATAGCTTTCATGTCCAGGACCAATGGAATGCAAGACTTGAGGAAACCTGTACAAACAGACAGTGTCTTCTGCTGCCCAACGGCAGGGATAGGGGCCAAACTCTGGAGGTCTGAAGTGAGTGGACATGGGATTGTCATGTGTGCCTGACAAGTGCCTGAAATTGTCTGTTGCACATGCCTGTTGACCGCACACCTGCCACACATGAGGAACTACCGCTGGTCGTTTCAAGAGCTGACAAAAGCGTATGCACTGAACTGGTCGTTCTGCACATCGCCTGCTGTGATTCCAGCAACTGCTGAGCTAATGTGTTCTCCGAGTCTTCTGATTCACTCCCTGACACCGATTTTTTGCCTTCACCGTCGCAGGAGGGACTGGGTGCATCCTGTGCGCTAACGCACAATGCAGTGTGTGCTGGCGGGGCCGTCATGTGGACCAGTGGTTGAAGATCAGTCATATGGGACAGAGCAAATCTGAGGGCCTTGACGCCCGCAGCCCAAACTGTACACTGCAGATCCTGCAAAGCAACAATCCACTCGTTGATTTTCAACTCTGCTGTATACCAGCTTCTGTGGAAAACTGCAGGCTTTTATCGGCAGTGAGACAGACCTGACCAGCTCTTGCAACTTTGTGACAAATGAGCAGATGCGTAGACACTAGGGCGCCTTGCTCTAGAAGGTTTTCCTCAGGGATCAACCGGAACCCCAAACTGACCCGCTTCAGGGTGTCGTGTGTGACTGTCGCCTGCCATTTTTTCTCCTCCCCCGGCTCAGCAGTACGCGCTAGCACCAAATTGATCGCAAGTGAAATCCGCAACAGAGCCAGAGCAACGCTTGTGTTACCAGCGTCCCTCATATCCAGAGCACCATTGTACATGCTGGAGCCAACTCTTCTGCACGATTCACAATGCTGTTGTCAGCATGCCCAAACATCGACTGGGCAACATGTTGTGGGTTTGTTTCGGCTGAGACATCACACAGATAAAAACCCCAATTCATACATGCCATGATGTGGTGGTCACAGGCACTGCATTCGCTGCATCCCACCGCACTGGCGAAGCCTTCAGTACAAGGAATAAACACAGGTCAGATCAACTTGCAGCAACTTGCGGGCGACTTGGTCCTTGCTTGGAACAGCTGCATGTCATGAAATTTGCGTAGCCATGCAGGAATATGAACAGGTGGAGGCACACCGCAGACATACCAGCAGAGCACTCAAACTACTTGGTTTCAATGCATGCGCCTCCAGCAAAGACACGACAGCGCGGAGGCCGATGTCCATGACCTGCTGCCCGTAACGCAGCACTGTTGCCTGCGTGACGGTTGACATACAGCTGTGAGGGTGACAACAGTCCAGGATGAAAGCTGATGCAGATGCCATTGCGCTTGAAAGCTCTCGAGAATCAGAAGCTTGAGGAGCTTGTAGGCAGAGTTCAAATAGTGCTGCTGTGGCTTCAAGCAACACCTTCCGGCGCTCTTCGCTGTGCTGCTCAAGTTCCGGTTCACTTTCTTTGGCTTCAAGCGCTTTCTTAGAGTCTCCCATTATGGCAACAGCCCTCTCCAGACAGACTTCAAGAGCAACGGTTCGCGCGTGGGTGCGTTTGCTGTGTCTAACCTTGATCAACATGTCGGACAAGTCAGACAGCAAGCTGGGTGGGCAGCAGAAGGGCGCAGTGTGTGCGGCCCGTGAAACAAACAGAATTTGCAACACTTCGCTGGCAGCTGGGAAGCATCCGAACATGGATGGCCTTCTTACGCACTCTTTGAGTGCAATCCTCATGAAATCTGCGCAACCGGCTGTGCGTATTTCTGCCATAGTCTTAAGTAGGCCATGCACTGCTTCGTTTGAACTGAAGTGCACCAACCGAGAGAAAATTCTATCGGCATCAGGTAGCGCTGCTGCATGCTTGGATAGCAATGAATGCGCAGATGTGGCGATGTGCTTGTCCAGCTGCTGAAGACCACAGTGACTAACATGAGCAACGACCAAGTTCCGTGCAAGCTGGGAGGCTTCGGGACTTGTCAAGGAAGTAATTCCTGATGCGCAGTGGTCGAATTCTTCAGCTTCAAGGGCATAATGGTAGCTCGCAGACACAATTGCTGTAAGACAACTCTGAAGCAACTGCAGCACCCAGGGCTGCTGGTCCTGCTGTCGGAGCAGCTTTGAAAGACTCTGACCATACTCAAGAACTAGTTTGAATTCGGCTCTTTCATGAACGAGCCGCACGAAGTGGTATTGCAGCGTCGCTTGGTGCTGGAGCACCTGAGAGGCTTTTCCGTGGAGGCGGACAGCGCAAGCTTCACAGCACATTAGCAATCGAAGGCAACTATCCCGTACATAGTTATGACCTGATTTCAGGGGAGATAGCTGCGCCTGCAGGAATACACAAGCGCGCTGCCATGCGCGCAATAGCTTGTCCGAGTCTCCCGACGACGTTTTCAAGCAGGCTTCATGCCTCAGACCCTCGGTGGTGACATCATTATCATATGAATTGTCACATCTACGCACCATATCGACTAGCGAAAGAACAGTAGACTGCGAGCGCCCTGTGATGCTGCAGTACACCCCTCATCCCGGGTGCATTCGATCACGCCTGGAATCATTTTTGTGGTAACGTTTTCGGGCGTTCACCTTGCGGTTATTGACCCATAGCCATCATCAGCACAACAGACTGCTTGGTCCCGGGTGTTCTGTGGTATCTGTCGATAATGCATTTGAACGGTCGCACCGATGCCACGTTCATTGGAGGGAGAGGGTACAAAGTTTTGGAGTGTCGCTGTTACGCCGTCGACCCGATCGCCAATCATGCCAACAACGGAAGCCATACGAGAATGAGGCGCGTTGGGTGCTTGTGTGTGCGTCCAGCTGGTGACGCTGCACATGTGATTTGTTGATTTCTAGCCAATACTCTATGTTGGTGCCTGATTCGGGACAAAACCTGTTCTGGAATCAGGGACAACTCCAGAGTAGCCCTGGATGCTG